>UCOK01019385.1:0-43384 GCA_900474325.1 Synergus umbraculus
TTAATTACATTTTATTTGATTTTATGTATTCTTGTTGATTGATTTTATAATCTTTATTTCAATAACACATATTTGTATTTGGCTATTTGGGGAATTTGAATTCTAAGAAATATTTAAATTTAACGTGCTCTCGCCTGATTATATTGTTTGTGTATAATTGTATTGTTTAAATCAGACGGTTGCCTTCGCTTTATGATCTTATTATTGTCGATTCTTATTTCTGAATGTAACGGTTGTCTGTTGATTATTTATATTCGTCTTGATAACTGAATTATTGCCGCTCTGTTCGATTTGACAATATATGTTTGTAAACATTTATTATAGTGCTCTTTGTCAATTGCTTGCCTGCCCAGACGATTCTTAATTTAAAGTTCATTATTCTCATATCTGGAATTAGTCTTTTCTTTAATCTAGACTTTCCTGGAATCTAATCGTATTTTTGGAGAATATTATTTAACTTATTAAAGTAAATTTGAAATAAATGTGATCCCCGAAATTGATTGGTCACAATATTTTTAGTTTTTGGTGATACAAGCACATATGTGCAAATATCTTCACTGGAAATTTCAATATTATGACGTCGATATATTTCCACACAATGATTATGGGTCATTATTGGTACATTAATTGATCGAAGATCTGCATGGTAAATCGTACCACGACTGAAATCGAGAAGACAAATTTTGAGTTTTAGTGATGCATTACAAATAAATATATTCGATGTATTTAATACATTCTGGATATCTTACTCATTAGCTCTGAAGTTGAGTCCCCAACCAGAAACACTATCAATTACACCTGTGTCAAAGGTCCTGAATGCAGTTCTATTTTATAAGAAGCAATGGTAAGGACGACATACTGTGATAGAATACTGCCTACGCAACTGATATGATTATTATATTTAATAATCACCTTTGACACCAGGTGTACTTGGTAGTGTTTCTGGTTGGGGATTCAACTTCAGAGCTAATGAGTAAGATATCCAGAATATATTAAATACATCGAATATATTTATTTGTAATGCATCACTAAAAGTAAAAATTTGTCTTCTCGATTTCAGTCGTGGTACGATTCACCCTTTAGATCTTCGATCAATTAATGTACCAATTATGGCCCATAATGATTGTGTGGAAATATATGGACCTCTTCATATTGAGATTTCCAATGAAGACATTTGCACATATCATCCGGACAAACATTGTGGTCATATTGATGGAGGTGCTCCTTTAGTTGTTGATGATCACTTAGTTGGTGTTAACCTTTGGAGTGGCCCAATTGCAGAAACATTTTCTCGTAGATATCCTGATGTTTTTGCATCCTTGCTAGATTTTGAATACCATCAATGGATCGTGACAAGCTTGCATGACATTGAGGCTGGGTTCTCGATTAACGATAAATAATAGATCTCGTTTAATAAAGTATGGTTTTGAATTTAAATCTGTATTGTTGTTTATGCGTATTATTGATTTATTTGGCATATGTTTATTTTTTCTGCTTGTGAAATAATTTAAGCACTGGCAATTTTATTTGTGCTTGTATCACCAAAAACTAAAAATATAAAGATAAAAGCTCTACTTTATGAAAAGATGTAAATGACAAACTATATAAAAAGTCGAGTTTAGTTCCGTTTTAAGTATAAACGTTAAAGAACTATAATACTTTCTCGACGGTTACATGAAATGTTGAAAAGAATGTTTATAAATCGTTTACTTTTGTGTGGAATTTTTGCTCAAACAATGATTGGGATAATCGCAGATGAGGTTATTAGTAAGTATAATTATATCCTCCATGATATCTGGAATAAAAAAACAATAATTCTTCGAAAATGCTACTCAAAAATTAATCTGTCAAATATTTCCAGCGGAACCCTGGGATTTTCTCACTCGGCAAAAACGAGTAGTTAGTCGCGTACCTGGTGAAGACAAAAGAGTGTTGATCAAATACTTTCCTTACCTTGTCATTATTAAATATAATACTCGTGTCAGTTGCGTAGGCAGTATTCTATCGTATCATGTTGTCCTTACCATTTCTGCATGTATAAATCAAGGTGTAAATCCATTGGCGAACTACCAAATTTTATCTAACACAGCACATATAAATCAGGGTAGCATTCATAATATAACAAATGTCAGAATGCACCATGGTCATCAAAACAGACCTAATGATGGTATTGCTTTGCTCACTGTTCATCCACCTTTTGAATATGGACCATACTGTCATAAAATAGAACTGTATTCAGGACGTTTGACACCAGGTGTACTTGGTACTGTTTCTGGTTGGGGATGCTTGAGCTTCACTCCTGAGAAGTAAGATATCCAGAATATATTGAATACATCAAATATATTAGTTTACGTGTAATGCATGACTAAAACTGAAAATTTGTCTTATCGATTTCAGTCGTGGTACGAGTCACCCTGCACTTCTTCGATCAATTAATGTACCGATAATGGCCCATAATGATTGTGTGGAAATATATCGATTTCTTCATATTGAGATATCCAATGAAGATATTTGCACATATCATCTGGATAAACATTGTGGTCATACTGATGGTGGTGCTCCTTTAGTTGTTGATGGTAACTTAGTTGGGATACACCTTTGGACTGGCCCATCGAGAGCACCGTTTTCTCCTGGATATCCTGATGTTTTTGCATCCTTGGAAAATAATGAATACCATCAATGGATCGTGACAAACTTGCATAGTATTGAGGCTGGGTTCTAACATAACCATAAATAATAGAAATCTTTCAATAAAGTATGGTTTTTAATTTAAAACTGTATTATTGTTTATGCGTATTATTGACTTATTTGGCACGTGTTTCTTTTTTGTTGCTTGTGAAATCATTTTAGCATTGGAAATTTTATCTGTGCTAGCAGCACCAAATATTGTAAATATAAAGATAAAAACAGTTTTTTATGAAAAGATATACAAGACAGGCTATATAAAATGTTCAGTTTTGTTACATTTTAAGTTAAACGTTAAAAAACTATATTAGTCTCTTGTCTGTACCATAAAATGTTGAAAAAAATGTGTTTAAATCGTTTACTTTTGTTTGGAATTTTTGCTCAAGCAATTATTGGGATAATCGCAGATGAGGGTATTAGTGAGTAAAATAATATCTTCTTTAAATATCTCGAATAAAAAAACAATAACTCTTATAGACAATGCTACTGAGAAATTAATTTATAAAATATTTCCAGAGGAACCGTCGGATATTCTCACTCGTCCAAAACGTGTAATTAGTCGCGTACCTGGTGAAGACAAAACAGTGCTAATCAAGCAATTTCCTTACGTTGTGTTTATTAAATATCGTAATCGTATGACTTGCGTAGGTAGTATTCTATCGTTTCATGTTGTTCTTACCATTTCTGCATGTATGAATCAAGGTGTAAAACCATTAGCGAACTACTTCATTGTATCTAGGACAGCACGTACAGATCATGGTTACAGTCATAATATAACAAACGTCAGAATGCACAATTCTCATGTAAACAGACCTCTTGATGGTATTGCCTTGCTCACTGTTCATCCTCCTTTTGTGTATGGACGAACGGCTCGTAATATAGAACTGCATTCAGGAGCTTTGAGACCAGGTGTACTTGGTAGTGTTTCTGGTTGGGGATGCAACTTCAGAAGTGAGGTGTAAGATATCCAGAATATATTAAATACATCGAATATATTAGTTTACGTGTAATGCATCACTAAAACTGAAAATTTATCTTCTCGATTTCAGTCGTGGTACGAATTACCCTGCAACTCTTCGATCAATCCAGGTACCGATAATGGCCCATAATCGTTGTGTGGAAATATATCGACCTCTTCATATTCAGATTTCCAACCTCGATATTTGCACATTTCATGCGGACAAACAATGTGGTCATACTGATGGTGGTGCTCCTTTAGTTGTTGATGGTCGCTTAGTTGGGGTTCACCTTTGGACTGGCCCATTGAAAGCAACATATGCTCCTGGATATCCTGATGTTTTTGCATTCTTGAAAGATTTTGAATACCATCAATGGATCGTGACAAACTTGCGTGCTATTGAGGCTGGGTTCTAGAATAACCATAAATAATAGAACTCTTTTAATAAAGCATGATTTTGAATTTAAATCCATATTATTTATTTATTTAGCTTATTTTTGTTTTTCACAGTTTGTGAAATCGTTTAAGTTCTGGGAATTTTATTTAAGCCAGTATCACCAAACATTGCAAATATAAAGATAAAAGCTGTTTTTTATGAAAAGATATAATAGACAGACTATAGAAAAAGTCTAGTTTAGTTCAGTTTTAAGTCTATTCTTTAAAAATCTATACTATTTACTCGACTGTATCATAAAATGTTGAAAAATATGTGTTTAAATCTTTTACTTTTCTGTGGAATTTTTTTTCAAGCAGTTATTGGGATAATCGCAGACGAGGGTATTAGTAAGTTAAATAATAATAAAAATAGTAAAACAATACTATCCTCTATAAATATCTCGAATAAATAAACAATAACTCTTAGAAAATGCTACTGAGAAATTAATTTATCAAATATTTCCAGAGGAACAGTCGGATATTCTTACTCGCCAGAAACGAGTAATTACTCGCGTACCTGGTGAAGACAAACCAGCGTTTATTGAAGACTTTCCGTACATTGTGATTATTAAATCTAATAATCGTGTCAGTTGCGTAGGCAGTATCCTATCGCTTCACATTGTCATTACCACTTCTTCATGTATAAATCAAGATGTAAATTCATTGGAGCACTATCAAGTTCTGTCTAACACAGCAAGTTCAGATCATGGTAGCAGTCATAATGTAACAGATGTCACAAGACGCTATGGTGGTCATGCAAACGGACCTAATGATGGTGTTGCCTTGCTCACTGTTCATCCATCTTTTACGTATGGACCAAACTGCCGTGATATAAAACTGCATTCTGGAGCTGTGATACCAGGTGTACTTGGTACTGTTTCTGGTTGGGGATTCAATAACAAAACTGAGGAGTAAGATATCCAGAATGTATTAAATACATCGAATATAATATTTTATGTGTAATGCATCACTAAAACTGAAAATTTGTCTTGTCGATTTCAGTCGTGGTACGAGTTACCCTACAGATCTCCGATCAATCCAGGTACCGATATTGGCCTTTCCTCATTGTGCGGAAATATATCGACCTCATAATATTGAGATTTCTAATCTAGATATTTGCACATATCATCCAGACAAACATTGTGGTCATAATGATGGAGGTGCTCCTTTAGTTCTTGATGGTGAGTTAGTTGGTATTCGCCTTTGGGCTGGCCCAACTAGAGAAACATATTCTCCTGAATATCCTGATGTTTTTGCATTCTTGCAAGATTACAAATACCAAGAATGGACCGAGAGAACCGTGCGTGAAATTGAGGCACGCATCAAGAATAACCATTAATAATAGAACTCTAATAAAGTATGGTTTTGAATCCAAATCTGTATTATTGTTTATGGAATAAACAAGTTACATTTCGAATTGAAAATTGAAATTCTTATTTTATTAATTTAGTTTATGCCTATTATTTTTCGATGACCGTCTCTTTTAAAAAAATTGAGGTTTTTTGGTTTCCTAACTAATTATTTTGTAATACGTCTTTTATTCCTTTCAGTCTTTGTTATCAAAAGCTATCAAACATTTACTTCTCTTGGTTTATGTTTATTTTGTATATCATCATTTTGATGTTAGCGAGTTATTTATATCACAGCATGAAAAGTTTACGCAATTTCTCTTTGTTTAGACAAAATAACTCTTTAATTACAGAAATTATTCTTTCTTCATTAGCCTTGTTTTTAAAATTTCATTATATACATAATACTGATTCATAGATTTTTTTTAATATTTGATGTGAAGTTATATAAAAGAAACTTGTCACTTTAATCTTTATTTTCATTTTGCTTGCGAAATTATTTATTGTCAATAAAAGTTTCATTGTTATTCGTCACATTCAAGCCTCTACATTTCACTAAAAAATAAATGTACATTATAAAACTCAGACTCCATACAAAAAATTCAGTTTAATTTCAAATTTCATTAATTTCTCATCCGTACCATAAAATGCCGGATAAAATATGTTTAAGTCTATTACTCCTTTGTGGAATTTTGTTTCAGGGAATAATAGGGACCATCGCAGATGAAGATAGTAGTGAGTATAATGACATTCTCTCTAAATATCCAGAATCAAATAACAATAATTGTTAGATAAATAATAATATTTATCAAATATTTGCAGGGAATTCATCAGATATTCTCGTCCGACAAAAACGCGTAATTTGTCGCGAACCTAATGGAGACATAAAAGAATCAATTTCCAATTTTCCTTACCTTGTGCGTATTAAACATAATAATCGTGTCAATTGCGTAGGTAGCATTCTGTCGGAACATGTTGTTATCACTATTCCTTTATGCGTTCGGTTTCTCGAAGCGACCTACGAAGTTTACTCTAATTCACGACGTTCTGAAATTGGTAACGTTCATGAGGTAAAATCTATAAGAAAACGCTATAGCTATCATCCACAAAAACCTATGGATGGTGTTGCCTTGCTTGTTGTTGATCCACCTTTTGTGTATGGAAGCTACACTAACAGAATAGAACTGCACACTGGACCTTTGCTACCAGGTACATTAGGTACTGTTAGTGGTTGGGGACACAACGGTTTAGGTGTTCCGTAAGTTTTCAGTAATATTTTAAATATATAAAATATAATAAACAGTGGGTTAAGCATCATTGTAGATGAAATTTTATCTTCTCCATTTCAGTGCTGGAACGAGTTACCCTAGAAATCTGCGATCAATCAAAGTACCAATAATAGCTCATCGTGCTTGTGTGGACATATATCGACCTCATAATATTGAGATTACTGATAAAGATCTTTGCACATATCATGAGCAAAAATATTGTGGTCACACTGATGGAGGTGCTCCTTTAGTTATTGACGGTTATTTGGCCGGTGTTCACACTTGGACTGGAACAACTACGCAGTCGATTGATCCTGAATATCCTGATGTTTTTGCAATCGTGCAACATTCCTTTTACAGAGATTGGATCAGGGAAAACGTGCGCGAGATTGAAGCACAGCCGGCGAACCATCATAAATAATAGAATATCTAGTTTAATAAATTATGAATTTGAATTTAAATCTGTTTACTTGTATATGAAATACATAGCAATCTGTGTCGAATAAATATCCACGCACATTTAAAACGTCGTCTAAGATTTAGACGACTTTATATCTTATTCTTTTGATAAATTGTTTTCTTCCAGTGTTTACAAATAAATGGTATCTTATGAAACTATTTATTTCCGGTAATGATATTTTCACTTTTTTTTTCATGGAATTTTAAAGAATTTCAAGTAGTTTGAGATTCTTTTTGGATTTTCAGGAATTTTAAGGGAATAAACGAGATTATTTTATGTTCAATCTTTTTTATCAATAGCTACTAATCATATTCTACTATTATTTATCTTTACTTCTGGTTCTTCAAGAATTTGTTTTGTTATTTTTTTCTTGATTTATAGTTTTTTTTATTGTATGATTTTTATGTATTTCATATTATTTATCTCACTGTATGAGAATTTTATTTGCCTTAAAAAATTTATGCAATTTCTGTTTGTATTTATGCTTAATAATATAGCAAATACAAAAAGTCTACATTTTTCATAGCAAATATTAAATTAAATTAAATATAAAATATGTCTAAAAACATTCTCTGAAAATGTTTTAAACATTAAACCTAATGAATTAAAGATATTGTGAATAAATTTCAGCACATCAATCGAATATATCCATAAATTTTCATCCCCATGAAATTGACATTCATAATTGTTCTATAAAATAATTTAAGCACGTAAATATTAAAAAAATATATATTTCTTCTATTTTTCTTATTTAGGCTCGAGGTGCGGCTGCAAAAGGAAAGAAAGGAAAATTGGAAGTTATGATGAAAATAGCATATAACACTTTCTAAAAACCGTCAACATGGAAAATTTTAAGATAAAAAAAAATAATATTTAAATGTCAGGGAAAAGTCACACAAATACAAGACATTCATATTAAAAATGCACAAACATGATCGAAATTTTCCCAAATGAGTTAGAACGCGATTGGTAACAAAAGCGAAGTTGCTATCTCCAATCACATTACGCATTGTCATTTATTAACAGCTAATTATTTATAATGGAACAATGGAATTTAAATTAATAGTTTAGTTTCATTAATTATGGCGTAATTTTGCAAGCCGTCAGAGCTAAATAAAATATATGAACCGACCCTACTGTCGCATTACTGGCGGTAATGTGCACTGCATCGCAAAACAGCATCACCTACACACGTAAAGGACAAGCTCTACGTCACGTCCGTTATAAACGCGTAAACACGTGCTGGTCCACCAGAGCAGGTTGACCACTATCAAGTAAATAATGGCGCATTAAGCTTTTTCATTCGGCCTGACTCAGAGTCGTGCATTACGCTAACTACATGCGAATAGCATCACTGAGAGGCTGCAACTTGTCGCACGCGTCCAGCATCCTATCCATGCAGCCGCTGCCATCACCAGGAGAGGACCTAATGGATCCTTATCGCGAATCAATTAGCGATTGACAATAATCGTCGACTTACTCGCGGAACGTGCCGGGCCCTCGATCGTTTATATTGCGCGCGTGCAGCTTAATTTATCACTTCGTACGTCGCACGGCCATCGAATAAAAAACTCCCATTGGACGGACTTCTTGCTGGTCTTCGCTCCGTATATTTATCTCCCGATTCGCGTGATCTTAAAATGTTCGTTCCTTGGCTTCGATTAAAATTTACCGCCAATCGGTGCGTTCGGACCCAGCGACACGTCTGACGTATGACTCGATTCGAAGGTGAGATACGACCAGAGACTGAATGCGCTTTTCAGTTGTAGGAGGGTGAGGGGTGGGTCCTAAATTGGACACGAGTTCAACTTCACATTTTCATGATTTTTGCTGATTGATCAAAATCATTTGTGAAAATTATAGACAAGAGGATTTGACTATGTCTATTTCAAATTTGTTTCTATTTAATTCTTGTTCCTCTACAATAAAATAATTTACAGATAAATCCGAAAAATACATGTATATGTATTTATATGCACGATTATTTATACAACTTCAATTCATTACAAAATAAATGAAATTTTGCTGATTCAACTTTAGAAAATATCTAAGATTTTAAGGACATTTTGTTATATCACTTTTTTTAGAGAGGTATTTCAAGAGGTTTCTAGGAATTTTACTGGATTTTGACAATTTTAAAGTGATTTTTATGAAGTTCTAGATTTTTAGGATTTTAAAAAGATTTCGTAGAATTGTAAGGTACATATTTTCAAGATATTTCGGGAAATTTTAACGGAGTTCATAAAATTTCAAGAGAATTTTTAAAGTTAAGGAATTTTAAGAGATTTTAAATCTTGTGAAGTTTCGAGGAATTTTAAGAAATTTTAAAACGTTTTAGAGAATTTTAAGGGACTTTAAGGAATTTTAAATATTATAATAAAATTTCCATGGAATTTTAAAAGAAGTCAAGAGACTTTAATAATTTTAAGGGATTTTCTAATTTTTAAAAGATTTTATAGAATTTTAAGGATTTCATGAACTGCAACAAGTTTCTTATAATTTTAATGGATTTTAAAGGACGTAAAGAGTCTTTAAATGTTATCGTAGAATTTAAAGAAATTCAAGAAGTTTCTGATGGGAATATTCACAGGTTTTCACGAATTTAAAAAGATTTCAAGAGATTTTTATGAGTTTTATAATATTTTATGAGGTTTAAAGGATTTTAAATTTGTTAGATAATTTTATTGAGGAATTTCCAAAGAATTTCTGTAAATATATAATTTTTAAAAAGAATTTGTAGAATTTTAAAGGATTTCTTCAAAGATTGTCGTAAAATTTTAAGGGATTTTGTGAGATTGTTCTAATTTTAACTTGGATTTCAAGAGATTTATAATTTTAATGGTTTTTGTGGATTTTTAAGGGATTTCAAGAGATTTTTGATAATTTTAAGAAATCTTAACGAATTTAAAGAGATTTCAAAGGGAAGTCAAGAAATTTTAATAATTTTAAAAAAATTTTATGGTATTTTAAAGAATTTTGTGGAAGATTTAATAGTTTTAACCAGATTTTAAAGGGCGTCTTTGAACTTAAAATTGTATCGTATAATTTACAAAATTTCAAGCAGTTTCTACGAATTTTAAGAAGTTTTCACGAATTTTAAAAGATTTCAAGGGGTTTAAAGGAATTTAAAGTTTTTCAAATAATTTTTAAAAGATTTTATAAATTTTTTAAGGATTTCATGGAATTTGATAAGATTTCTAAGGATTATAAGACATTTTTAGTGTTTAGAACTTCCAAGAGATTTTTAGGAATTTTTAGAGATTTTTTCTAATTATAACTTGGATTTCAAGAAGTTTTTGGGAGTTTTAAGAAATCTTAATGAATTTAAATAAGATTTCAAAGCGAAGGCAAGAAATTTTAATAATTTAAAAAAAATGTTATGGTATTTTAAAGAATTTTGTGAAATTTTGTGAGATTTCTAACAATTTTAAGTGATTTTTAGAAGATTTTATAGAATTTTAAGGATTCCATGGAATTTCATGAGATTTTTAATAGTTTTAACCAGATTTTAAAGGGCGTCTTCGAAATTAAAATTTTATCGTATAATTTACAGAATTTCAAGCAGGTTCTAAGAATTTTAAAAAGTTTTCACGAATTTTAAAAGATTTCAAGGGTGTTTTATGAATTTTAGAATATTTTGTGGGGTTTAAAGGATTTTAAAGTTTTTCAAATAATTTTTAAAAGATTTTATAAAATTTGTAAGGATCCCATGGAATTTGATAAGATTTCAAAAGATTTTAAGAGATTTTAAGTGTTTAGAACTTCCAAGAGGTTTTTAGGAATTTTTAGAGATTTTTGCTAATTTTAACTTGGATTTCAAGAGGCTTTTGGGAGTTTTAAGAAATCTTAATGAATTTAAATAAGATTTCAAAGGGAAGTCAAAAAATTTTAATAATTTAAAAAAAAATTGTATGGTATTTTAAAGAATTTTGTGAATTTTTGTGAGATTTCTAACAATTTTAAGTGATTTTTAGAAGATTTTATAGAATTTTAAGGATTCCATGGAATTTCATGAGATTTTTAATAGTTTTAACCAGATTTTAAAGGGCGTCTTCGAAATTAAAATTTTATCGTATAATTTACAGAATTTCAAGCAGTTTCTACAAATTTTAAGAAGTTTTCACGAATTTTAAAAGTTTTCAAGGGTGTTTTATGAATTTTAGAATATTTTGTGGGGTTTAAAGGATTTTAAAGTTTTTCAAATCATTTTTAAAAGATTTTATAAAATTTTTAAGGATTTCATGGAATTTGATAAGATTTCTAAAGATTTTAACAGATTTTAAGTGTTTAGAACTTCCAAGAGATTTTGAGGAATTTTTAGAGATTTTTGCTAATTTTAACTTGGATTTCAAGACATTTTTTTTGCGTCATTAGTTTGTTTTTCTTTTTTCAACTTCAAGTCATTCAAAAGACAATTTTCGAGACATTTCGTAACACCACTTTTTTAAGATAGGATAATAAAACAGCTGAATTCCATTACATTCAGAAAAAAGTTTGTTTGAATCAAACAAACGTATCATTAATATAGGGTCAAAGAAAAAATATCTTGGAATTAAACAAAATTTGTTTGATTCAAAGAAATTTTCTTTAATTCAAAAAAATCGATTTTATGATATTAAAAAAAATTTCTTTGAATCAAACAACTCTTTTTTAATTCAAACAAATTTTGTTTAATTCAAAGATATTTTTTCTTTGACCCTATATCAATCATACGTTTGTTTGATTCAAACAAACTTTTTTTTGAGTGTATGATTTTCATTTTAAAGATCTCTATAGGAAGAGCGACAGTCACTACATTTTAAATTTCTTCCGCGTGCGGATTTTGATTTCGGAATGCATGACAGAGACCATACATCATTCTTCTACTTGGAAATCAATTAATCAAAGTTAAGCCGGTGCTGATTACTCTTGCGATGCACTTAGCCTTGTACATGCGATTACACGCTGTGAGATAGACAGATGAGGCTACGTGCTCGTAGTTAATCTTCCGCATGTCAAACGGCACAAACGACACGGAGACGATGTGATGGTCCCGTGTGTCGTGTGCGTATTACCTGTAACGTGTAACGCATGTACTCGCGGGACATGTAAACCAATATGTGTCCAGTGTCCACACGAAACTTAGCAAACACTCATCAATATGGGTTTGTATGTTCATACGAATTTGAGTAGAAAATCTATAGAAGCGATTGAAGCGATTTAAGTCGATGTCACACACATCCTAATAACACGTTCCGCATCGGACGACCAATCGTCGAGACGTACATACTAAAAGGGCACCAAGGTTTACTATTCGACAGTAGCCACTTTGGTACCCGTACTCAGGAAATCACGATTTAACTCTGCCTATATTCGTCCATTCAGGGTCATCATTGTGGCCTCTCTGGAATAATTCAATTTACGACCAAACACCTGTTTGCTTGCGATATTAGATGGTTCAAGAAACTGGTGGGATCATCATACTTTTTTTCAGGATAAGATCAAAAGAATACTTCATAGTTTTAAAAAATGAAAATGAATCTTGGAAAAATGATAAAGAATCTTTGAAAAATGAAAGAATTTTTGATGAGGTTCAATGAAGACAAGCATTAGTGACTATAAGGAAAGAAATAGTCACTGACAGGACATAACGAAGACGCAGTGCTGGAATTCTGGAAGAGGAGGACACGATACGAGGCAACGGAGCGCACCGGCGCCCACACCGGCTCCGTCGAGGCGCCGGCGTCACTTCCGCTCCCGTCCCTACTTTTCGCCCTTCTTCGACATCGGGGGTGGCCATCCGTGTTCTGCAATGTTCCGCGGAACCGTTGCAGTTCCCGCGCCAAAGTTATCCATGATTCGAAATTTGTACTGTGGGAACGGGCAAACGAACAAGTTTGCTAGTCGAGCACGCGCCAGAATCGCATCTCGCATTCGACGCTCTCGAGTTCCGTCCACAATAAATAAATGCGCCATGCACTATCCAACCAGCTCCCGGGTTGTTGATCCTGCAATTTGAATATATCAGACGAGCGCGTTAAGCTCGACTGTCGCAGTCGTTTTGATGCGTCTCTGGATGTGGATTTGGACATTCTTCTCTTATTCGTGCTCATTCTCATCCTACTGCGATTATTTCCTTGTAAGAGTCATTCTAGGGAATTTCAATTTATGCAGAAATTTATCCGGGGTTGCTCGGGATTTTAAGAGATTTCAAGAAAAGAGAAATTTGAATGGTTTAAAAATATTCTATCCGTTGATTTTCTCGACATACGGTAAAAAAAATTGCACAATAATCAATAAAATTATCTGATTATTCAGCGAAAAGTGCTTATAAGTCTGCAACGGAAATTTATATGTTTTAAAACAGTTTTTGCCGAGTTACATCACATTTTAAAGTTGAAAAGTAAAAGTTGTATGTTTCAAAGTAATTTAACACGACAATTTGAGAGCGACATACAAACTTGCACTGAAATTCCGGAAATTGATATACTTTAGAATATATTTGCACAGTTTAACACAACATGCATATTTATTCAAGTACAAAATATTTATCTTTATCCCTGATGTACGTGAGACGTTCCGGGTGAATGTAAATATGTAAAACATGCCACTTGCTGGCACGCAACAGTCGTCTTTGGTGGACTTTCATTTTAGGGAGAAATATCGCCGTGTTCTGCGAAACTGTTCCGAATTTATGCTCCAGTGCTAAAACTGTACATGCTCATCATTAACAACTTTACAAATTCTCACTTGGTTTCTCTAATAAAGCGAGGTTTGGAATGCAAAAAGAATCTCGTTTTGCATTTACAAACATAAAAATAAAAATAGTTGAAATAAAATTCGTATCAATCGAATCCGAGATAAAAATTCGTTTAAATTATATCCTCAGATTCATTCGATTGTAATGCCAGTTGAAAAATGATACAGTCTTTTCCGAATTCAGCAGAGTTTCACATTTGAATGAAAAACACCTCTGGCAATTGTCGAGGGTAAAAAAATCTTGCCGATGAAGATTTACGGTTGGAATCAGCAGAACTTAGAATGGAATACAGTCGAGAAAACGGGAGGAAGCCAGACGTTGGTAGGATATTTATCGTAACGAGGACTTATGGCGACAGATTTAGGAATTAGGGTATCGCGCGAGGCCTGGCCTCTAGGAAGGGTTTCCATGGAGCTTGTGTGGTACACAAGGTAGCTTGCATATACAAAATACCCCTGGTCTGGACATCCTGGTGGCCGCGTATGGGCCCACGTGATACCGCAATAATCCACGAGGATTATCCTTCGTGTTCGGCGCTCAACTCGAGAGGGGCTATCGGACTACCAAACTGGCCGAATATTCCTATCGTGGAATCTCCACGCCAACCATTCTCGCGACAGACACACACACATACAACCTTGATCACATAGACGTACACAATTACATAATCTGATTCGCAGACGCGCGACGAGGACACGAATGTACCAACCGTAATCGAATGCAACCAAGCTCCGTCGAATATTCATGTGAGATTGCCGATAATCGATACGATTACCATTTTCGCTGACAGTTCTCCAGTCTCCTGGACGCTGAAAAGAGATTACGATGTTTTTTGGTCCGATTGAGTTAATTTAATGTGGTTTCGTTACAGGGAACAGGAATTGACTGAGAATTCACTTGCTGTGTTCAATTATGCTAAACAGTGTAAGAAATCCTTGCTCGCTGATTAAAAAGGGTAAGAAGGCCTTTTAGGATGAAAAAGTGGGGTGAGGAGCTTGATAGTTTAATTAAATTAATGTAGAGATTAAGATTGAAATTATTCGGAGATAAGTAACGTTGTATGTTATGCCATTGTCGGAAGCTTTGGAGGAATCAAAGCTTTTTTTTATCTTCTCAAAGGATGTTTTTAAAAATTTTTGATTCTTTCTTGTTTTAACACAGAAAAAACGAAGGATAAAGTTTACATCGATTTCAGTGTAAAGATTCGCTGCAACAAAAATTAACCTTGTCGAATAAACTTTACACTAAAAGAAGATAATTTCATATTTTTAAACTGTCTCGAGATGAATTTTCAGTGAAAAAGCGTCGTCTGCTATGCGGTTGACAACAGTGAGAAAAACAACAAAGTATGGATAAAGTGGGTTGAAATATCAGGACATAAAATTTTAAAAAGCGTTGTACCTACTTCAATTTCATTAAAAAAATAATTTTACTTAACTGGGACTAATAAAAACATATTTTTCGTTACTGATAATTAGGAACTTGACACCTGTAGAAGAGTCGCCATATTCACTGATACATAAGTTGTGAGATCCGTCGGTATTACAGTTTAATATGGCGGGCTGTTTGTGTGTCAATTTCTTGTTTTATTCCCAGTCACCAAAAATACATTTTCACTCGTCCGCGGCAAGTCTAATTATTTTGAAAATAATAATTAAACAAGTAACATGTTTTTTTAATATCTGGTGTTCTAATTAGTAGCTCAATTTTACTCATATTTTGTTGTCCTTTGCACTGCTGCCACAAACGTAGCAGACGACGGTTTTTATTCCATCGTAGGATAAACTTTCGCCAAATAGCGTGTAAACTTTAACCCCGGAAAATTTTATCTGCAACAAAATCTAACCATAGTTTTTTCTGTGAAAAGGTCGCATTAAATTCCTAGGACTTTGGAATCCTTTAATAGTTGGGAGTCTTTTGATTTATCTTAAATAACTCTTTTTTTTAAAAAACGGTAGCCTCATTTCCTAATGGATAAAAAAATTATGCAGGACACACATAGAGTATTGATCGGCGATGATAAACGATGCAGAGGCAATCGAACCGGGAGTTAAACGTTCCCAGTCACAGTGGCCAGTTTGCACCTCTGCGCTTTGCAAATTTATAACCCCTTCATACGGCGCCACCGATTGGACGTTACATGATGTACACACACATGACAAGTCCTATGATTTACTTACCTCCTGACACAGTGAGCCAGTAAGCGATAGGCGATGAGGGAATGACATTTGCATAGCGGAAGTGGAATGCCAGAGAAACTATATAGGAAATTATTGTGGGATCAATTGATCAATCAGAAATTACAATTTTTAGGTAAGTTAAAAGCTATCAAAATTCTGCTTAATGAGCTGAGGACGAAGTCAATTTTTCAGATGATTTCGTAAGATTTCGAAAGAATTCAAAGAGGAAGATTTCGTATGTAAAAAGATTACACAAGATTTTTGCAGAATTTAAAGAATTTCAACAGTTTTTAAAAAGACTTCTATTGATCGTCCTGGACTTATTTTAAGCGGTATTTTAATATCTTTAAATTTAATTAAAATAAGAAATGTAATCTTTAAACAATCATGAAAAAACGAGAGATTTCACAATTCTGACCGGTAATGTATATATAGGTATAGGAAGCATTGGTACCATAGCGATAAGTCTCTGACAAGCTCGCGATTATTGCGTCTCATTTAGAGCAAGGAAGATAAAAACGCTCGGGACACAAAATGATCCGTCGATAAATCCTAATGAACGTCTACCTGTTCTCTGTGCGAGGATAAATAAGCGGGAGTGTGGAGAGGAAACGAATGAGGAAAGAGGAGATGAGGATGGCAAAAAAGAAAGACTAAGCGGAAGAGAGAAAAAGAGAGAGAGAGAGGAAGAAATGAAATGAAGAAAATAAAAAACATAAAAACAAGGGTAGAAAACAAAGAGAAAAGAATAGAGGAAGAGAGGACAAAGAAAAAAGGGATAGAAGAGGGAAGATAAAATCGAAACCAAAAATAGTCAAGATTAAAGTCAATGTATGCTATTGATTGTAATGTCTCATATTAATTAATTTTATTTTAATTCAAAGTCATTCAAATCTGAACGCCTTTTATTTCAAAATAATCACCGTATTGTATTTATGGAACCTTAAGCCAACTCTGCACTTCCTGCTAATAAATTACCTCCCAAAATAAGCAAAATTCCCAAGACCTGAGGTCAGCTTTGAATAAAAGAAATCAGTGAAATCGCTTGAGCACGAATTAGCATCAGAAGACGACCTTTGATGAAACTAGTCATTTTGTCTCTCGCTCTTTCCCTCTTGATTTTTTTTCCTCTTACTTTCTTTCATTCGCACACAGCCATAGCCACATAGTTACCCATGAAGTGGAAGAGTTGAAAAGTCATTGAAAGAGAGGTTTTGTCGGAATACGGGATGAGACTGAGAATGAGAGAGGCTGCTGGTTGGAGAGCGAGGAGGCTAGGGTCAGAACGAGGGGGTGAGGAAGGGGGTGGAGAGGGATGGAAGCAGATATATATCCACGGCCATGCGTTACGGGTTCAGCTAAATCCGCCATGATGAATGTGTTGGCGGGAATAAATCCGCAATGCACACCCCCACTGTCTCCCTCCTCCTTCTCCTCCTTCTCCTCTTTCTCTTCTCCACCTCCCGAAACACTCGTCTCTACCCCTCTCACACCCTCGCCATCAAACCATCGTCTTCCCACCCCCTCGCACCTTCCATGGGTTCCCACACATTCATGAAATGCACTTCTACAAGGGGTTGTCTACAAACAAAACTTCTAGATCCATTTTGAATTCTCTGCCCTCAAAATGGCTATTTCACCTACCAGTTTTTTCATAAAAATCTCTTCCATTTCACAGATGGCGAATGCTGGGAGAAAAATTGCCTTGCATAACAAATATTTGACCAGGTTTTTTTATTGTTGAGCCGGGAATGGGCATTTTTAATATAAATATGATGAGGCGTGTGACTTATTTAAATCGTGGATGATAAAAATGACAAAGGATTGGATTTATTTTATGGGATTTTGTAAATGGCTTGATCGTAAAATGGTGTTGTAAATAACTTTCATACTAATGAATAAAAGAATAACATTTAGCTATGATAAATAAGAACCATTAGCAACGGATATTAAAAACTCCTATCGTTAAACAATTAATAATTAAATATTTAACGTTTATAAATGAACAATAGTAATAATTTTAATAGCAATCAATAATAATAATTTTTATAGGGACCTGAAGCAAAAGTTTATCACAATCTTTCTGAATAATCTGAAAACCGTATTAAAAAATCGACTTTCGTCTTTACAATCGACTTCAACATTTTCGATTTCCAAAATGGATTAATTGAGATGAAAAGTAGTGTTCCCTTAAACACAAAATTTTTGTTTAGCAATTTTAGAAGAATTTTAAAGAGATTTTAAAGAATTGTGAGAGATTTTATAAGATTTCAAAAATTAGAAAATGATTTCAAGAAATTTATAGTAATTTTAAGGAATTTAAAGGGATTCTTCAGGAATTTTAAGAGATTTTAAGATATTTCAAGACATTTACAGAAGATTTAAAAGTTTTTAAAGAATTTCAAGTAATTTTAAAGGATTTCATTTTACTTACTTTTCCACATTAAAATAAATTCCCTAAAATTTCTTAGAATCACTTAAAATGTTTTGAAATCTTTTGAAAATCTTCTATTCAAATTCCTTACAATCACTTATCATAACTAAAATCTTGTGAAATCTACATAAATTTTTAAGAATCTAGGGAACGACCCTTTGATAACTTTTTTAAACTCTTATATAAAAATCCCTTGAAATCTTGTGAAAACTCTTGAAAATCCATATACTCTTTTGAATTGTTTTAAAAATCCTTTGAAGTTCATAAAGATATCTTGAAATTTCCCGAAATCACTTAAAATCTTTATAAAATATTTCTAGTCCAATGAATATAAAAAAAATGAAATACAGAAAAATTTTCGTGAGACTAGATGTCTGAAACTTCAACCCAATATAAAAAGTCGATTATTACAGATTTTTTTAAAAAGTTAAAAATTAAAATTAATTACCATTTTTTAACGTTTATTAATTATAAATAGGTACACGGAGAAAAATGGATATTAAAAAGTAATATCGAGCTATTTAACTACCGGACGACTATCTAGATATTTAGATATAATATCTTGATCTTAAAACTTAATATCCAGATATTGAAATATATAATCCAAATATTTTAATATCCAATATTATAATCTCTGGATATTAAAGTTGAATACCTGGATATTAAGTTTTAATATCAAGATATTATATCTAAATATCTAGATAGTCGTCCGATAGTTAAATATCTAGATATTACTTTTTCATATCCATTTTTCTCCGTATATAGATCATTTATTTTCTAAGCACGAGTTATAAATCACCTAAAAAAACAAAAACTAATTTTTCCTTTAAACCACATTAACTGAATTTTCAATAAAAATATATTTGAAGTAATTTCCAAAAACAGCTACGGGTGGGAGGTGTGAAAAAAAAGAAAAGGTCGGTCGTGATTTAGAGATTCTTAATCTAAATTCCAAATCCAAGAATCAAAAATAACATTTATCGAAACGCTACCAATAAATCCCTATATAGATCATATAATAATTACTAAAAAGGACGAAAGACGGCATGAAAAGGCTTCTTTTTGATAAAAAATGATTCGGGTACACCGCAATATGATAATAAAGGTAAAATATGAGGAGGCTATATAAAGTGCTTTGGCACCTCGCGATCCCTCATCATACAAAGCCCTCGATAAAGCCGCTATTGGAATCTCGATAGAGGCGAGCTTGAGATCGGATTTGAGCCCTTTCACCCCCTTTACCCCCTTCACTCCCATTCTCCTCCCCCTACTCTCTTTCCCTCTGAAAGAGAGGGACAGATTCCGAGAGAACAAGAGACGAAGAAGTAGTACGTGTACGTGTATGCGCCTGTATCCCGATTCTTCGGGGATAAAATGTAGATGGATGAGGCATAGATTTATTCCGATCCCGGTAATATCGTATCTACGTAACAGGGGTACATGAAGTAGGGGTGAGGTGTGTAGACAGAGGGTTTCTCTGTCAACGAACCACCATGATGCATGGCGATCAGCTGCTGATAGCACACAAGGATTTATTAAAGAGACGTTTACGGACGCGCTTCCTGCTTCGCGCGGTCATCTCCTAGGAAACGTTCCGGTTCTTAAGTGCTTCTGATCCGCCCTCCGTCGTAAATTGCCAACGACTTGCTCCTTTTATTAAGCAAAAACTCGTCCTCGGTATACATATAGCGAATACACTAGTTGGTGAAGTTCAAAGACGCTAATAAAACAGTAATGATAAGATGACGAGAGTATCGAAGTTATATGGGTTATTAAACATATTTTATGACTTTGGAGTTCTATAATACGTCTCTATAAAGGATATTATCACAGAAAATAAAGAAGGAAACGTCTATAGATGAAATCATGTGTTTTTAAGGACGTCGAAATTATTCGTGAACGAATGAAAATTAAACAATTCATAACAATACTTGACCTGGATATTAAAATAGGTTTCATGAAAACCATAAAAGATTATATTTGTGATTGTTCAATATTGTTAAACATTCGAAATCTGAATAAATAGGTTTTTGTTTAAACTTCATATAGGGTAATGTAAAAACAAAAGAATTATATTTTTATTTGCGCAAAAATGGAGGGACATTAAATAGAGAGACAACATTAACATTAAGTACTTTTATTAAAATAAATAGCAACAACATACAGAAGAATAGTTTCAGAAAATTTTCATACTATTATAGAGACATTTTGAAGGCTTTGTTACGTATTTTTTATTCGCAGTTATTTTCCTCGTAATTAAACATTTACGTATTACTATACACCAAGAAGAATAAATTTGATAAAATAAAAAGAGCGTCTTATTTCTGAAATAAAATTTTTTTTCAGCAAAAATCGTAAAATTTAAATAAAAATTAACATCAAGCACAATTTTTTTCTTTAGGATAAAATTATCCTAAGATCATTGAAATTTTATTTCTGAAAACAGTTACTTAATAATAATTTTTCTATGAGATTATTACATTTTTAACTTGTAAAAGGAACTCGGTATTCCGTTTTATTTCTTTAACTATCCCATGTACCTTAATCTTATTTCTTATTACTTTCAAAGGACGCAATTTTCTTATTTACCAATAAATTATTCATACTGCTAATAATAATATAAGAATGATAATAATTATGATAACGATACATGACACTTTATTTGAGACACTATCATTTTAATTTTATATAATAATTTTTCGAGACTAGATACGAAAAGCAAATCAAGTATTGGGTTTTGAAATAATTATTTAATAATAATTATAATTAGTTATATTATAATGTTGAAAATGAGTGAGACTCAAACTAACATTTTGAATATATGTATAATTAAAATTTCATTTCTAAAAAGCACATCTTTGACAGTATTTTACAGTCGAACACGTCAGGCAATTTTTATAGTTTTTATTTGATAATATTGCTTATTATATAAATAATCTGTACGAAATTACGAATATACTGGAAATACTGATCAGTACAGTTTTATCATTTTCCTATATGTATATTTAATAATGTAATATGTACATTTTTTATGTAGTACATCTTTTTTTAGCCTGAAATTAAACGTTCTTTTTGAACTGAAATAAATAGTTCTTTTCCGTAAATTAGGTAATTAATTAATTAATTAAATTAATCAAATTAGGAATGTTATTGACTTTAAAAAATGTGGCAAAAAAATGCCTTTATCTGCAATCAACTTTTGTTTAATAAATTCTCGAAAGCAATACAAATTTTTCCTGAATTAACATTTATTGTATACTGATGCATGATTTTTCCTTACATTGACAAAATATGCAAATTACGTAATAAAATCTAATTACTTAATCCAATACCATTTTGAAATTACATTTAGAGCAATCGAATATTCCTATAAATATTAGTGAATTTTCCCTTATGGCGCATTTCAAAATTTCGTATTTTTATGGTATTATTCTGCACTCGCATAAATGTCCTCAATCTAATTAATTTTTCAAGTGAAAATAATTTTTCCAGTGTATTTTCTCTTTAAAAATGACTAAAGCGATTTGAGTTGAAAAGAAAAGATAAAACTGATACAATTCACAAAACAAACAATATATATCCTTTTCTATCCTTTCCGATAATTTAACATCAGTAATCATACTATTTATTTTATGAACTATATAATCATACATTACATTATTCATAACTGAATAGCAGGTCCGAGCGTAGCGGAGGGGTAGCGTCAATAACGATCGAACTCCGGAATTCCTGGTCGCCATTCTGCAAATCGAGGGCAGCTCATTATCATCTAGGATAGAAGCGTGCACTTTTCTCCTATTTTTATTTAATTTTAAACAATTTTCATTCATGTTCTTATTCTTTTAAAAATTCTTTTAAAAATTCCTTTTAAAATTCTTGTTAACAAGTCTCTTTAACAATTTTCCACAATTAAATCCTTGCTACATTAAATAAACTACTTCGGACTTTCCACAAGACACAACAGAGGATACGAGATACAACTCACACTTAAAAATACTTCATAATCTACGACTCTACGTAATTAATACGAAGAGCATACATAAAACATAGGAAAAGACGAATAAGTCCTCAGGGAGTTGGAAAAATGATGCACTAGGATTTCTTTGCATGCTCGCGTATGACTGAAACGACAGCCGCTAGAATGGAAGTCCAAAGAGGCGAAGGACGGTTTTTTCCTGTAACAGCCATTCCCTTTTCGTCCCCAGTCGACAAAAGTTTCAAGGGCCACAGGATCAGCAGCTGCTGACGAGGGGACCAAAGGGGATGTCAGGATTCGGCTCCCTACTTTTCTAGCTACCGTTTAACTTTTGAAAATGGCTTGCATTTCTTCTCCAGAGTCAGTAGTTTAAATTATATAATTGAATTGTTATATTGAATTTATTTTCCAAAAATAGAAAAATGGACGAGACTAATTATGCAGCAGAATTCATTCAATTATGAAATCCGTTATAATTCTTGGAAGCCGTAGTTTTCGTGGCCGAGGTTCGCTTCCGATAATTCCTTTCTTGATCTAGAACGAGGTTGATTTTTACGTTCATGAAATTTTCATGAGCTTCCCCCACAACGATACATCGAGCAGGAACGGTAATTCTTTCGAAACCGAGTCGCTGGAGTTGCTTCGAAAACCAGAATGAGGAAAGAAAGAAGGATGGAAAAAGCGAAAAAGGAAGGAGCAGCAAAATCCCGACCCAAATCTGAGAGACGCGAAAACTTGGCTCGTCAATCAGGAAACGGAAGGAAGGAAATTCCGGTACAAGGACCAGCGCTTGCCCCTCGCTGTGTGTCTTTGATACACTCCCGAGTCTCCACCTCTACATGATGTCGTTCACCATCTCATTTTCTCTATTTACTCACGTCGAGTCATTCGAGTAAATTGCTGGCAGAATTCAAAATAACGAATTCTCCTTTGCTTTGCCTCAACTTTATCTCTCTATTTTTCTTTCAAACTTTTCCTCGGGACTTCAGCTTTCTTTAAACATAGCCGAGAGAAATAATAAATACCTTCGTGAAATAACTTGTCAAAAATTCTATTTTCTGCGTCTTTATCCACAGAATGTCTGTGGATAAATAATGTCTCGAACAATTCGAGTTTTCAGAATTTTTAAGTTTTTAATAAATGTCAATTGTCAGTATTATAAGAGTTATATACCAATCAAGTACTAATTTACTTAATTAAAAAAATCCGACTCTTCGACTAAAAGATACTTTCCAGCTAGAAAAAGCGCGAATAAAATACTTTTAATCCAGCTCATGAAAAACGGCTCAAAATAAATCCGCGACAACATACCAATTCCAACAAAAGCTCATGAAGCACACTCGCATCTAATTTTCATGCAACAACCCCATTTCATTCTCTGCCTGGTGACGCCGACGAAAAGCAGTTTTCGTTTTAATTTCCCCTCCTGGCATTACATAACGCAGCCGCAGGCAGTGAATCGAGCCGCTGAATTCTACAATCTAGATCTATATATATATATTTTCTACATTCTCCATCCACCATTGAGACATTGCTACAGAATCCCAAGCTCTGCCAATACACCAAGATTGGCGAGGCTGCTCAAGTGACTTTAGGGGTGAGTTAGACGACTCGAGCAAGGGTTGGGTGTCAGCGGCACCTTGCCAGGGCATGGAAACCTAGAAGAAGAAATTTTCCCTTTTTCGTAGAGCCGAGTCTCTTCTTTGTCCGAAGGGAAGAAAGGGGGTGGTTTGCACGATATCCGAAACTCGGAAGGAGTCTTGAGTCGGCTGAGCGTGTAGCGTGATGTATCGCCGCATCGAGCACTCGAGCATCGAGAAAAGCAGTCAACGTGGTGGAGAATAGTTTTAGGGGGTGAAAGGGGTGAGGGAGGTGGAGGAAGAGCCGTATTGGAAGAGCAAGGGGTGAATGAGAAATACAAAAGGAGGGGATTTTAAGGATTTTTCGGTCTTCTCCGTCAATTGAATTTGAAATTTTGAATTTGGTTTTGTTAATAATCACTTTTTCACGAGTTTAAACTCGAAATACATTGAAAATCTAGGAATTTTATAAGGGAATTTTTAAAGATTGCAGGGGAGATAATGGGATTTTAAATTTTATCGTAGAATTTTAAAGAATTTTAAGAAGTTTTTGGGAATTTTTAGAATTTTTCACGACTTTAATCTGATTTCAATCAGTTTTCGTCAAATTTTAAAGGTTTTCAAAAAATATTTCTAATTTATAAAAGATTTTGTAATGTTTTTAAGGATTTCATGGAATTTGATGAAATTTTTAATGATTTTAAGAGATTTGAGAAATTTCGAGAGGTTGCTAGAAATTTTTAGAGATTTTCACTAATTTTAACATGGATTTTAAAAGATTAATGATTTTGAAGGTTTTTATGTGCATTTTTAACGATTTTTAAGTGATTTTTACGAAATTCAAGAGATTTTTAGGATATTAAAACGATTTTGTAAAATTGTATTGGATTTTAGGATAGTTAGTGAAATTTTCAGGGATTTTAAAAACTTTGTAAGAGTTTTAAGAGGTTTTAATGAATTTGAAATATTATCCTGTAATTTTAATGGATTTTATGAGATTTCTAATAATTTCGAGAGATTTTTCTGATATTTAAATGATTTTTTGACAATTTTAAAGGATTTCATGGGATATAATGGGATTTAAAATGTTATCGTAGAATTTTAAAGAATTTCAAGAAGTTTCTGGGGAATTTTAGAATTTTTCACGACTTTGATCTGATTTCAATCAGTTTTCGTCAAATTTTAAAGGTTTTCAAAAAATATTTCTAATTTATAAAAGATTTTGTAATTTTTTTAAGGATTTCATGGAATTTGATGAAATTTTTAATGATTTTAAGAGATTTTAAGAGTTGAGAAAATTCCAGGGGTTGCTAGATATTTTTAGAGATTGCACTAATTTTAACATGGATTTCCAAAAGATTAATGATTTCGAAGGATTTTATGTCCTTTTTTAACGATTTTTAAGTGATTTTTACGAAATTCAAGAGATTTTTAGGATATTAAAACGATTTTGTAGAATTGTATTGGATTTTGGGATAGTTAGTGAGATTTTCAGGGATTTTAAAAACTTTGTAAGAGTTTTAAGAGGTTTTAAGGAATTTGAAATATTATCCTGAAATTTTAATGAATTTTATGAGATTTCTTATAATTTCGAGAGATTTTTTTTATGTTTAAATGGTTTTTTGACAATTTTAAAGGATTTCATGGGATATAATGGGATTTAAAATGTTATCGTAGAATTTTAAAGAATTTCAAGAAGTTTCTGGGAAATTTTAGAATTTTTCACGACTTTGATCAGATTTCAATCAGACTTCAAGGTACTTTTATGATTTTTAAAATATATGTATTTTGTGGGATTTAAATAAGGAATTTAAAACTTTATAGGGAATTTTATTGAGGAATTTCAAAAGCTTTTTATGATTTTAAAAAGATTTTGGAGAATTTACAAAGATTTCGAAGATTTTCGTCAAATTTTAAGGGTTTTCAACAAATATTTCTAATTTGTAAAAGATTTTGTAATATTTTTAAGGATTTCATGGAATTTGATAAAATCTTGAACGATTTAAAGAGATTTAAAGAGTTGAGAAATTTTCAGAGGTTGCTAGAAATTTGTACTAATTTTAACGTAGATTTCGAGAGATTTTGCTGATATTTAAATCATTTTGTGAGAATTTTAAAGGATTTCATGGAATTTTATAGG
Organism: Synergus umbraculus; assembly: GCA_900474325.1. Taxonomy (NCBI): domain Eukaryota; kingdom Metazoa; phylum Arthropoda; class Insecta; order Hymenoptera; family Cynipidae; genus Synergus; species Synergus umbraculus. Next base: position 26,205 of record UCOK01019385.1, read on the forward strand.
ACATCTATGTAATATTTTTAAGAGATATAAAAGATATAAAGAGATTTTAAATATTACCCTAAAATTTCAAGAATTTTAAAAGATTTTAAAGTTTATCATTGAATTTCAAAAGGCTTTTTGGAATTTTTAGAGATTTTCATGAATTTTAACGTGGATTTCAGAAGATATATTATTTTGAAAATTTTTCTATATTTTTGAAGATTTCATGGAATTTGAAGATATTTCTAATACTTTTAATGGATTTTAAAGGATATAAAAGGGATTTGAATTGTTATCATTGAATTTAAAAGAATCTCAAGAAGTTTCTGAAAATTTTAAAAGAGTTTCACAAATTTTAAGCGATTTCACAGGTTTTCAAAGATTTCTTGTAATTTTTTAGAGATTTTCACGAAGTTTAACATATAGATCTTAAGAGATTAGAGAAATAAAATATAATAAATTATATAATATTGAAAAAGATCGTTCTTGTGTTTTAAATATGATAACAGCAGTTATTAGGTTTTCAAGCTATTATATTTCCAAAGTTGTTATGTTTGAAATCGGCCCCTTTTGACTCCTTTTTTGAAAACAGTAAGGAGATTGGCAAGGGAGTTTAAAAAAGATATGAGACGTATAGAAAGAAGATTAAAGATGGCAAGAAGAGTGAAAGGGGTAGAACTCTTTCCAGGGGTAGGAAGGGAAATGGGGGAAAAAAGAGTAAATAGGGTGTGAGTGGGTGTAAGGGAAAAGGGGGAGGAAGATCGCTCCTGCGGGGAGCGACGCTGTAGCGACGAAGGAGGAAAATAAGGGGTTGCTCGGCGCCGCCTCCCCATGCTTGGCTTGCAAACTGACTTCCGTTCTCCGCGCGACTATTCAGACGCCGCTGGCGTTTTTACCGAAGAGCCGACAAAAAAAGAGGGCAAAATATAAAGCTTTCGCTAGCGCAGTGTCGCTAGCAAGGAGCTTTTGCTAGCCAGGCTAGCTGGCTGCTTACATTCAGAACTGAGGCTTTGAATGTAGCCAGGACGAGACCAGGGCGTCTATAATATATCTCCAGCCTTATCTGCCGCTCGCTGTTTACTGCCCGATAGACTCCGCAGATAGGAGGACACTCCATCACCGCCCCGCGAGAGCGAGTCACTTACTTTTATATATCGCTGTTACTTACGTCAGTGCCGGGATTCGGTAGACAAGTTGGAAAATGGTGATGGCCGAGGCGAGATACGACCGACCTACCGTCGCGTCGACCTCCTGGATAAGGTCAGAGGCCCCGTTCGGGGAAGGTGTTCAAGTCTAGGATGTGAAGAAAATGATCTATGGTCGAGCGAGAAAAAGTGGGAGAGTGTGACTCTCTTGATTCAATTTTTATGGATTTTGGAATTATAATGTTTGGGTTTCTGCAGGAAGGCGGGATTAGGATTTAAGTATAAATTGGAGCGGTCAGTTTCTGCAGGTAACTGTGTTACAACCCCGGCTGTTGTCGATTAAAGAATTTTAATCCTAGATCTTAAAAAAGAGGAGTAACGAAATGTCTGATTGGTTTTTGAATGACTTAGAAATCCCTGAAATTCATTAAGATTTCTTAAAAATTGCAACAAATCTCTTGAAATTCAAGTTAAAGGAGAAGTCAGCGAAATTTCGCTGATTCATCAGTGTATATTCGCTGATTGGAATTAGTGGTATACTAATCGCTGATTCAGATTAAGAGAGTAGAAATCTTATCAAATTGCATGAAGTCATTAAAAATTCTACAAAATCTTTTCAAAATGAGAAATATCCCATGAAATCCCTTGAAATTTTACGACAATCTTCGAAATCCTTTTAAATTCTACAAAATATTTAAAAAATCATATATGTATAGAAATTCCATTGAAATCCCTCAATAAACTTACCTGACAAACTTAAAAATTCTTTGAATCCCATAAAATATTCTAAAACTCATAAAAATCTTATGAAATATCTCTTCAAATTCATGAAAACCTATCTTAAAATTCACCAGGTACTTCTTGAAATTCTACGATAAGATTTAAAGTCCCTACTCCTTGTAAAATCTATTAAAATTTTAGAAATCTCATTACATGAAATCCTTAAAATTGTATAAAATCTCGTTTAAAAATCAGAAAATTCCATGGAATTCCTGGAAATTGTATGAAAACATTTAAAATTCTTTAAAGTTTTATAAAATTCTCTGAAACCTTTTGAAATCTCTTAAAGTTCCTCGAAAATTCAAAACAAGATTCAAAATCTCTTAAAACACCTAGAAATTTTTTCCAAATTCCATGAAATTCTTAAAAATTCTAGAAAATTTTTTTAAAATCAGAGAAGTCTCTTAAAATCCTTTTAAATTATTATATATTTCATAAAATTCCAATAAATATATACAAATTCCGCAATAATTTTAAAAATTGAAAAATTTAATCAGAACCCGTAAAAAATTTACAGCCTTTATAATCCTTCTAAATTCTACTAAATATTTTTAAAATTGTAAAAATCTTTGGAAATTCCTCCACAATATTCCCTGAAAAACTTTAAAATCTCTTAAAATTCTCAGAAAATTCTTGAAATTTTGATTAAAAATGAAATGAAATTTAAAATCTCTTTATATCCTTTAAAATCCGTAAAAGTATTAGAAATCTCGTCGAATTCCACGAAATCCTTTAAAATTTCACAGGATCCTTTAAAGATAAGAAAAATCTCTTGAAATCACTTAAAATTATTAGAAATCCTCAAAATTCGATAAAACCCCTCGCAATTCTTAGAAACCTTTCAAAATTTCTTAAAATTCCTCGAAATTCTATGAAAACATTAAAAATTCCTTAAAACCTTTTAAATCTCCTACAAACTTTTTAAAATCCCTTAAAATTCTTAGAAACCTCTTAAAATTCCTCAACATTTCACAACATTTAGAATCCCCTAAAATCCCTTAGAATTCTTTAAAATCTCTTAAAATTGGTTGAGTTTCTTTAAAATTTCACGAAATCTTTCTAACATCCTACAATTCTTTAGAATTTCGTAAAAATAAATTAAAAATCATCAAAATCACCTAAACTTCCCAGAAATATTTTTAAAATCCTAAAAAGGTTTCCAATTTCGTAAGAATCACTTAAAAATCGTCAAATTAACTCAAATTCTTAGAAACCTGTTAAAATTCCTCTATAAAAATGTCTCGAAAATCTCGCATATATTATATAGTTTCAAATCTGATTGACTTTGGAATGACTCTAAGTTGTAAGAAGAAAAACAATATAATTTTATATTATATATATTTAATTTTTGTTAAAAAGATGGGCAAAGGTGTATATAAAAGTGAAAAATATTTTTGCACGCAATAATGGAATAAATTTTTAATCAGCCTCTCATCACTATATAAGAAACTAAAAGAAAACGTGCAATAAAAATTCCAAGTTAAAACAAGAACCGTTATTTTTTTTTGCAAATGTTGTTTCTGCTGTTTTAACTCCTTCTGAAATGAATTCGCATTAGAAACGGTGGAAAAACTGCTTGAAAGTAAGTACACCGGATCGGAGTTCCCCTATATATAGGAAATCCAACAGGTATCGAGAGCGATAAAACGTGCTTCACACGCACGATTACCTGCTCGTTTTCGAGCGCGTCACCGCTTCAAGTTTTTCTAGACGAGCGATAAATACCAGTCGTTCCACGAGACACTTGCCTGCTGTTCTTTATTTATCTCCTCAAAAGATCCACTCGGTTTCCGCTCTGATATACCGCGGGACTCGAAACTGGAATGTAATTCACGCGAATTCGACAGCAGCCTCAAGACGAGACCTTTACAAAGTAAGGTCGACGTTTCAGGAATGGTTAATGTACATCAGATAATCCTCACGTATTTCTATAACGAATAAAATAATTACCGGATATAGTTGTCGCATGTGAGTCGAAGATCGAATATCCAAGTCTCTATATTGAAATTTAAAGCTTTCGCTTGAATATTTCAGATTAAATTCTACAACCGACATACACATTTAAAATAATGTGTTATCTAGTCTAATTACCTTCATCATCAACCTCGGTCCTTTACTAACTCCCCTCAAAGTTTTAAAACAATATTAAAAACTATTTAAGGACATCTTTTGTTCGTCACCTACTTCTTGATCTTTTTAAAGCCCCCAACGGCGTGAATTCTTCACCACTCGCCGTTATTCACCCTCGCTCTAATTCAGAGCCCCGAGTACACAATCGTGAAAGAGCAACGAAGAACTTACAGCCCGAGGAGGCGACGGCCTTGCCACCTTATCTCTCCGCGCAAAGTTTCAGACGAGAACGTATAAAACGTTCCTTCTTTGAAAGCTACCTGCGGCACCAAATACCGACGTTATACCTGTAACAATGGAGAAAAATGGGGCAAACGTGATGTCCCTGACAATGCCATGACCTCGACTCGCCGCGCAAAAACGAGCCAAGTCTATGAAGAATGTGTTATATAAAAGCATTCACAATCACCTAACGGGACATTTTTGGTGGCTATGTTTGCGGAAACGGCGGCGACAGAGTCACGCTGAGGCATCTTTTACCTTTCTTCTAGTTACATTATACAGTATAAAAAAAAAACGGGACTTTATTGTCACTAAATCAAAGCGCGACGGATTTGGCCCACAGGAGTTTTAGTCTGGTCTAGTTTAGATCTTTAGATTTAGGCTCGAGTTTAGGCACTCTAAGATCTCGGTGGAACCAATCAAGGGACTCGTAAATCTAAAACGACCGGCGGTCTTTTTACTTTTAACAACGTGCTTTTTCATGGGGAGACAATATACAAGGTCAATTTTTAGGGCAGGTCTTTGAGAATTGAGAGTGTTTGGACAGGATTTATGAATAATTTTAATTATATGAAAAATATGATAAATTTTTAAGTTCCCAGGAAAATAAAACTCCTATTTTTTGTTCTCGAGAATTAAAAAACTACTTCAGCACATTCTTATTTGTAGATCATAAAGTGGACCCTCCGGGTGAGAAATAAATCGAATTGCAGTTAGGAGGGAATAGTTTAGGACCTACGGTCCTTCCGCATTATAAACATGAGACGAAGAGCCGTGATAGGCGCGATGGGACGAAAAAAGAAATGAATTCACGCTCACCCTCCGAATAAAGGACGAGAGTTAGCGAAACAAAAGGCGCAATAATTGTAGGGACCCCCTTGGGAGAAGCAGCGAAGTTAATAATGACGCGCGAAGAAGCGCCAAGTTAATTTGTAATGGCTCGGTGTGGTTGGCTGATGGGCACGCCTCTGTATTGAGTGCTTTCTAAGTGGTAAAAGAACCAAGTAGAAAAGTGGGTTTTGAGGGGGGTAGGGGGTTAAAAAAGGGGGGAGACCATCATGGGTATGCAGATCAGAAAAGGATGGTATGGCGGCTGACAGCGGCATAATAACTCGCCCCCAGCACGGTTCTAAAATAATGCCAAAATAATGCATAACCCTTCCATCTTCAACCCTATGTTGCCTCATGTCATGCTAAAATGAGTTTCGCATTTTTTTAGATCCCCCAGACGCCCGAGCGAGTTTCATTTTACAATGACTTAATTCTTCATAATACATAAATTCTTTATAAATACTAAATTTTACTAAAACACAAAATACAATCCTTTCATTTATAATAATAGGAATTTTCTAGATGAATGATAAAAGGGTGGGTGGATCCATGTTCTTATGCCTGCAGGTAATGTCTAAAGGGCAGGAGTTCAACCAGTAGGCATTGGCAGCTGGACCACGTTCTTGCCGAGGCAGGGGTTGTCCAACCGAGGAATAATACAAGCCCAACTATCCAGAGAGACCAACCTACCCCTTACTATCCGCACACCCGTCGCCCGCAGATAAATCTTGCCGCCCTCTAATTGGTCTTCCCTCCATTTCCTCGCCCCATTCCTGGATCCCGATTCCTTCTTCGTTTTTCATTCTCCTCGTTTCTCCAGGTTCTCATTTCTTCCTCATTTTTTTCTCTACTCGTCTTCTATTTTCGTTTGCTGCGTTACCCCGTTTCCTCTTTCATCCTCCTTCAATTTTCCACCCCTTTTCCACCCCGTTTTCCTCATTCGCTCGTTTTACCTCCATGTCCCCTTAACCCCTTTCTCAATTTCTCAGTTTCCCCTTCTGTCCCTTTCCCCCACCCCACTCTAGCAGACTACTCATCTGAAACGTACCGGGCACTACTCCAGAAAATGTTCTCATCCCCTAACGATTCATCCCTCTAGGAGTTCGCGAATTATTAGAATTATTAGAGATTATATTGGCCGCAAAGTGTCCGTTAGCCGGCGAGAACTCAATTATGAATTAAGTTCCACGCCTCGAGGTGAAATATGTATACTCCAACCACCACACCGCCGTCGCTCGATTTTGTCGGGGTTTATGAGAAATTGGAAAGAATTCTTTCGAAGTTTCAGAGAAGAAAGATTTCTGTGGATTGAGGAAGGAAGGGATATTCAGGATAAAATATCTAGTAGGGAAATAGTGAACAGATTAATCATTGGGCTGAAGTTTCAGACGTTTACGAATTTTTTTATTTTTTAGAATAATTTTTAGACGGATTTTTTTCTTCTTCAGAAATATTCTCAGCAAGAAAATTATTTTATATAATAATTTGTTTACTTCAGCAGAAACCATGGGAAATATTTTTGCAAAGAGATTTTCAGCGGATTTCGAAATATTTTTAACGATTTCAAGACATTTAGGGGATTTCGTGGAGACCTTAGGATATTTTAAGTAATTTTTGGAGACTTCAAGAGAGTTCTAGCTTTTTTTAGAGATTTTAAAAAGAATTAAAGGAATTTGAAAAAATTTGAAGAGGTTTAAAGATATTTTAATAAATTCCAAAACAATTTTATTTTTATTTATACCTTAGCAGAAATTTACGCGGAGTGTTGGAGATTTTAAATTATTTTAAAGAACTTTAAGGAACTTCAAGGAACTTCTAGGTATTTTAAGGGATTTCAAGATATTATAAAATACTTCAATGGATTTTCTAGATATTTATATAGATTTTACAATAATTCAAGCTATCTTAAATGATTTCAGCAGATTTAAGTGACTTTAAGAAATTTGAACGGATTTTCAGAGATTTCAAGTAATTGTAAAGAATTTCAATGGATTTCTAAAGAATTCAAGAGTGTTTCATAATTATCAAAAGATTTCAAGACTTTTTAAGTGATTTTGAGAAATTTCAAGGAATTAATTCTAATGAAATCAAATGAAATCCTTTAAAATCCCTTATTCCCTTAATCCCTTAAAATATATTAAAATCCCTGGAATTTCATTGCAATCTCTTGAAATATCTTGAAATCTCCTCCAATTCCTTTAAATTTGCGAAAATCAGTGAAAGTTTTTGAGATCTTGTGAAAACTGAAAAAATCTTTTGATAACCCTCTCAACTTTTTTAAAAATCCCTTTAAATCCCCAAAATCAATCAAAATCTCTTAGCATCTTTTGAAATTCCCTGAAATCACTATAAATTTCTTGAAATCCTTTGAAATTCTTTAAAATCACTTAAAATCTTTTGCAATCCTTTCAATTTTTTTTTAAATTCTCTAAAACTTTTTAAAATTCTGAACAACACTGGGTAGAAATTTCTGCCAATAAATAAATAAAAATTATGTGTTTTAGAAAAGTTCTTTTTTATATTTTCATTTCAATTAATTTAAAAATAAAAAATCGTCAGACTAGACGTCTGAAACTTCAACCTAATAAATCCCTTCATTTTCTTCAATTATTATTATTAGTTTAGTGACGTTACGTATCTTGAAATTTTAAAAGTTTCGAACATCTTGAAATTGTCAAGAAAAGTCGACATCAAGGGATTCTTGTTTCTTTTTCGATCTGTCAAATAAGAATTTTAAACAAGTAGGCTTTTTACATTTTTTATGTTTTCATATGTGCTGTTTGTTAAAAGCTTCTCACTCGCACTTAAAATGCATTAAACTAGATCATTCTTTACAAAAATAATTTATAAAAATCTATAAAAATAGTGGTCCAGTCTGGATGGTTTCCTACGCACCGAAAAACTTAAAATACACAGATAAATTTCACAAAAAAAATGTTTAATATCCGAAAATATAAATTCCAGACTAAAAATAAAAAATACTTTTTTGCATCTTGACACGTGCTCTGTAAATTTCGAAAATACGACTCTATCTCATCTTGCGATGATGGTCCGAGGATGCTGTCCTCTGAGGCCTATTTGTCGACACCAACGTAAAGTCCCTGTTCAAATTTGCCATATCTCGTTTTATGCAGACTCTCTCGGAGAATCTGACGCTGACTTTTCACGGAATAAGCTGTGCTTAAATTATTTTAATAAGTAACGGCTGACATCTTAACTGCCGAGATGAGCAGATCAAAGCGTTGCTCAGGTGACGTTAGTTCTCGTCAGTATTTACACGCAAAACACCCATGGGAGGAGAGAGATTGTGGGAGCAAGAGTATATAACTGATGAGTAACTGGGTAAAAGAGCAAGACAGTAAGAAAGTAAAGAAAAGAGAGAAAGATGGAGAGAGAGAAGGTGATTGTGCTCTGAGGAAAACTCATGCATCAAGCGCGACGTTTTTATAGAGCCGTACGAAATTAGAAGCTCACCGGTGAATAAAAGAAGTAAGCCCAGAAAATGAAATGAAAGAAGCTTCTTTGAAGGCGATACGCCCGAACGATCTCGCAAAATGGCGGAATCACTTCAGCATTGGTAAGGTTACTTTAAATTAGCTTTAGATTAAATCCAGATTAGTTTAGGCTACTTTATCTCATAATTTATATACCCTCGCGTATAAGTTTGCTGGTAGTCAGTAGAGTAAATATTTCACTAACTAAGTGTAATCAGAGATTAATTGTCGACGTTGTCTGCGCGATATAAGTTTCTTTCTTTGAGTTATGCCCAAATAACACGCTTACGCGAAAAAAGTGGGTTAAGTAAGCAAAATAATGTTCAATGGGTAAATAGAAAGGTATAGAAAGTGTAAGATTAACTAAATAATTAAAACCATGTTAATTAAAACCATTTATTAATAATTATACCTTCCTTAAAATGAAAAATACTAAACCGAAATGTTTAGTTTTCAGAAAACAACCTTATCTTTCAAGTTTTTATTATAACGAGATTTCATAATTTAATTACAGTGATTATAAAATTTTAAAGCATTTTAATGAATATTTGATTATATTTGTGATGATATGTTTTAATTACTTTTTATAACAGTAAACAGGGAAAATTCCATTTGAATTAGTTGGACCTTGTTACTAATGGAATAAGTAACTTTTTACTATATAAATATATTATTTACTCTTAGACGGAATCAGGTTTCCCACCGCAAATTGATTGAATTGATGATTTAATGATATATTCTACATATTCCGTTTGCAGATGGGCGGATAAATAAATACCGAATAAATAAATGATGGTTTCTCCAGCCATTTTAAGTCCTGGGGTATTCCATAAAGAGCTAAAAAATAATGAGCCTCGATTATAGGTTTCCGCTTTTGAGTAGAATAAAAAGCGATGATTCGGTAATTTTGATAACCGGAAAACACGAGATATCTTGTCCATTGTTGCTATTTTGTGAGGTAAGTGGAATGGACCAGAAGAATTATGACGTGCGAGCACTTATTTCGAAGCGGCTCTACGTGTAATACCAGTGGAAGAACAAAACGCGAAGCGGCTTTCTATGCGCTATATCCAGTATCCAACCACCCCACAGTTCGTTTCCGTGTTGTTACATAATACACGCTGCGGCGCGGTTACGAGTATGAGGGATGAGGTGCTGCGTTGCCTAATAACCTCCCCTTTCCAGAACAATCCCCGCACTTCCGAGGTGGGATATGGAGAGAAGTATTCGTGAGCAGTAAGCAGTGAGCCCTACATACAACAAAGATGGCTGTAGAGTATACAATATACAATACAGGATATTCTCTACTAAAATGTACATCAGTATACAGTATACAGTATATAGTATATAGTATATAGTATATAGTATATAGTATACAGATACAGTATACAGTATACACTTTACAGTATATATACTTATATATAATATACCTTGGAAAACGAGGAGCAAGTACACAAGCCACGCGAAGTAATTATATAAGGGCGGAGTAGACTAGACTCATCTAGGAATTGCACATTTGTATCTAAAGGTTGACTTCACTGAGGTTTACGCTCTTAGGGTCAATTTTCTTGAAGACAATTGAGGTGAGAGAAGTTTAAATGTATTAGTAGAGCCAGTAGTGCTGACCCAGAACTATAATGAGTACTTTTTCTTGTTAAGTTCTAGAAATGAACCTCCACTTTTATATTTTTATATTTTTATATTTTATATTTTATATTTTTATATTTTTATATTTCATATAATAAGTACCGGCCCGGTACTATAAATATTACAGGCCTATTAGTATTTCCCTCTACTACAAGAAATAATGATTTAATTCTATAATCAATACCAATAGAACTGCCCCAATACTATAAAATTACAAAAAGCGAAAAATATTACAAAAGAAAATTTTAAAAAGGATAGAATGTGGAAAGAAGAAGTAGAATTTGATCAACAGTGCTAAATAGAAGTAGAGAAGAATAGAACTTCTGAGCCTTGTAAGAACTTGTAAATAACTTTCACTCTTAAAAAAGTGAGTTATTTTATAAAAAGAAAATACAAACAAGATTTACTAGCTTTTTCAGATATTCAATTTTAATAAAAAAATCAATAATGTAGCCAAGTATCGAAAATGAAGCTGTTTTTTACTTTCCGACGGTAAAGTACTACTTTCCAAAAGAATATTCCTTGGAATTCTTTTTTTCCTAAGAATTAATTCAATGTAAACCCTCAGTACTTTATAATAAGTACTTACCAATTTTTCCGTAATCCAAAAACAGGATTTTTCTTCGAAAAAGATTTCGAAATAAATTTTTATTCTCTAGTAAAATAATAAAACTAAAGTAGTGATAAGATTGCATCTCTAAATTATGAAATATGTGTTTGATCTCAAACATAATAAAATATCACTGGTAATAATATAATATGCAAATCACTGCTAATATAATATGCAATCAGAATTATAACTAAACACTAACAATAAGAATTGCCTCTAGAAGTTGCGCAATATTTTAACGACCGACGGCGACGAAATCTTTAACGGAACTGACCTGTTCCGATCGTAAAAGTGCATTACCTGAGGACAGAAAATTTCAATGAACAAGTGACCTTGCTCTTCAAGAATTACGAGAAGAAATAATCTAAAATAGGCCAAAACCTCTGAAAGAAATTAAAGAAATCCTACAGACACATCAGTTTGTTAACTGCAACAATTTCAAAAAATCTGTATAACTATAACTCTATAAATATATACATATATATCTATAAATATATAGCTCTATATACATATATATCTATGTATACCTATAGCTCAAAAAGAACAAGTTTAATACTTTCAAAAAAACCTCCAACAAAAGAAATCAATCATAGAAGAATCTGCAATAAGTTATCCTAATGTTCCTGATGCAATAAACAGGACTCCATCCCGCTTTTCAATAGATTTCCACAATTCCTCCCTTAGTTATTATAGGAAAAGAATCAAGTATGTCTGAAGGAGAATAACTCGATGGCGGGTTATTCGTGCGTGCAGAGCAAGTCTTGTACATATATTTAAAGGGATACACTTATACAGAGGGACTTACTGGGATTCAATTACCGCAACGTCTGCGAGGCACGCTATTCCCTTTCTCACACCCCTGATAACCACCCCTTGCCTAAGTCCTCGCCATTCCATCTCAAGAACGAACAGGTGCTCTTGTGTCTGCTGTAAATTGCACCCCTGTAATCCAAAGTAAAGCGGTCGTTTTATCCGCGCCAAGGCGAGATGGATGCTCGCTACGTCTTCCAGATAATAGGTGGCTACGCAACCCTCCTCACCAACCTTTCTCAGATAGGAGAAATGATGCAGCGAAAAATGGAGAAGAGAAATGTCTTCTCGGGCCCATTTTCATCATCTTTAAATAAAAGAAATTGGAAATAGGAAATTGCATCCTCATTTATGAATAATTCCTCATTTGATTCATAACAGCTGATAATTATTTAATGTCTTGGAAATTATAACATTGCAGTCTTCTCTAAACAGTCTTGAGCCTGAATTGTAGCTTTCCCGTCGCACTTTATATAAAAACGAAAATAAATGACCTAATAATCCTCCCTGGGAGAATTCCCGTGATTTCAGAGAAACAAGTGTACCAGAGAGTCAGGTTGATTTACGCTGGATCTATTTCGAATTGCAATAACGAGAACTCGGTCGAGGGTGGCCGGTGGCAATTCGGCGAAAAAGGTAAATACAATTACGTCCGGATAAAATGAGATGAGGCGTCATCGACCTCGAGAGATCAATGGGAGCCTCGTGCCCAGATCCACGTATCGTTTGGTTTCATCCAAGGTACATAATTCATCGGGCGTGCACCATTGTCGGAGCTTCATTAATACAAATGGCGTCTGCTGAATTCCACTCGCGCCCTTCCCATCCTCCTGGGTTACGACGACAGGGAGCGTGTGTCGACTGTGTGCACCAAGTCGGACCCGAGCTCAGGGAAACCGGGAAACTGGGAAACACACCCTCGTCCTCGTATACAGGGAACATATTTTTGCAGTCCTTGTCGACTTTCATGAGGGCGTCTTTCCGCAATAACATATTAATATCGCTCGCTGTTGAGAGACTTATGGATATCCGAGAAAACTCGACCCCGGATCAACGTAGTGGCCGTTAGATCCGGGGAAGAATGGTTCAAACCGGACCCACTTCGCTCGACTATCTTCAACCGTGATTTTAAGCGTCGTAAAGCGACCATCGCACGTTTCGTGGTCAGACACAGAGCTACTATCGAGAAATTGATAACGGGTCGACGGAATAACGGGAGACCGATCTATTGTCAGGAAATTGCAATGAGAGAGTTCCGAAATCGTCGCCTTTGTGCCCTTCGATATAATCGAGGGTTGGGTGATTGTTTTATGAGTCGATATTTCTATGACTCAAAAGTTCTCAACTTTCAAATAGACGATTTTTTATAGATTATGTTTTAAAAAGCTTTTAACATATTATGTACATTTTTTACTCTTTAGTTACAGCGTTTTCGACTCTTTTTTACATTAAAATGTTTTTATTACTGAAATGTCATGATACCAAAGGTAATCAAACTATAAATCTCTTTGTTTTCATCTCTATATGATTACGCAGTCATTTATTTGAAAGAAAACTTGAGGATGATAAGCCATAAAGTATTGTGAAAAAGTTAGTTTAAAAAAGAGTAACTCTACTCAGACAACGCAAATTTTATTATTTGAACTGTGTAATTCAGTGACATAAAATGTTGGCGAAAACATGTTGGAATCTTCTCGTTTTTTTCTGCGTTTTGTGCCAAGGAATTATTGGTGCACTTTCACAAAACTATACTGGTAATTATAATTATATTCTATATAAATCTATAATATTTGAAATTATATACTGATAGATATAGAAAATACTACACAGATATTGTTTCAAATTGCAGATGAATCATCAGAACATCTTATCCGCCAAAAACGTGTAATTAACCGCCTACCCGGTGGAGACAGAAGAGAGCTGATTCTAAATTTTCCTTATGTTGTATCCGTTAAACAAAATAGAGGTCCCATTTCTTGTGTAGGTGTTATACTAACGCAAAAAATTGTCCTCACTGTTTCTAAATGTGTTGAACTTGATTTAATAAAATACCGAGTTCACTCTGGAAGTGGAATAATAGGAACTGGTAGTCATCCTGTACCTCATAACATAACCGAGAAAAGAGTATTAGTGGGTACTCATCCGTATAGAGATACTGATGGTCTTGCTTTGCTTAGTATATCTCCATCTATTGTATATTCTGTAAGTGCTCATAACATACAGTTTTATGAAGGATATATAGATTCAGGAGCAGTTGGTACTGTTAGTGGATGGGGAATCCATAAAGATGGACAGTAAGTTATCAACAATATATTAACTAGATGAAATGCCTTTTATTGAAAACAAACAATCTAATGTTCATTCTCTCCCTGATTTCAGTCCCGGAACGGACTATCCGACACACCTGCGATCAATCACTGTGCCAATAATCAAGTTCCATGATTGTGCAATTTTGTACATGAATTTCTTATCGATTTCAGAAAGGGATATTTGCACATTTGATACAACTGGATCCCAATACTGTGGTTACGGTGATGTTGGTGCACCTTTAGTAATTAAAGTGCGTGGTAGAGATATGTTGGTTGGAGTTCACATTTGGAATGGAAGAAATAGAGATGGGCCTTTAAAACCTGATGTCTTTGTAGACTTGCGAAATGCTAGATACAAGAATTGGATCACCGAAACCATTCGCGAACTTGAAGGACGTCCAAGGTCGCATATTATTCGTCTTCCTAACCCGAAACACCATCAGTGAAAAAATATTGATTTAAACAAATTTAATACCTTCTCTGATCAGAATTTAAAAATTAAATATTATTACATCTTATGATGGAAGGATACAATTCTTAAAAACCTGTTATATTCGTTCGAATAAAGTTAAATAAAATTAAATAAAGTTGAAATAAACTTCTGCACAGTTTATTTCACCAGAATGACAAATAAGATTTCCGATAAAGAATAATTGTGTCTACCACGTGTTTGAAAAATGGGAGGTGTTTTACAATACATAGAATAATGTTTTTTTCGTATAACATTTTATGCGACCTTAGCCTAATCTACATGACAAAATTTTTACTATTTTCCGTATTGACGATTATAAATTTTATAGTTACACTATCTATATATCATAAAATATTGCGTCTTACAATAAAATTGCAATATCTTTGTGCTATAAATACAATGTGATTGTTGACGATATAATATCGCCAGAACAGTTAAAGTTATCAAAAATATCCACTCCGTATATTATTAGCATATCATATATCTAATTTCTGTTGCCGAAATTACTAACGAAATTACATATTTGCTAAGACGCTTTAAAAATTGCGTGTTATTGTGCAATGGAAAAAATTATATTGGATTCAAGAAGAATATAAAGACTAACGCCACTAAAAGTCCTTCATTGAATTTTATCGTCAACAGTTTATAACTTAGTCAGAGAAATGGCAGAAAAAATACATATGCTTTTAATTGTCTGTATTTTGAGTCAATGCATTATTGGAACGGTTTCAGGCGAGAATAATGGTAAATAAAATTATATAAATGTAAATGCATTGTATCAAGTAATTAAAGTTAAAAGTAATTAATCTAAAAGAAAAGACAACTGAAAGATTAATTTATCAAAAACTTGCAGAGAAATCATCGGACATCCTCATCCGGAACAAACGTGTTCTTAATCTACAACTGGGTAAAGACACCCCAGCATCCATTATAGATTTTCCCTATGTGGTAAACATTAAAAAAAATAATCGTACCCACTGCGTGGGAAGCATTCTTTCGCCTCACACTGTCATCACCGTTCCAAGTTGTGTTACGCTTAGCATTGAAGTATACAAGGTTTTATCTGGGTCAGAACTTGCCAGTGAAGGTAGACAACACTCTGTAATAGGAAAAAGAGTCCACTTCGCCAATCATCCGAATAGAGTAGTGGATGGAGTTGCCCTAATCACTGTTAATCCACCTTTCATATACAGTCTAAGTACTCGAAACATACAGCTGTACACTGGACCTTTACTGCCGCGTACACGTGCTACTGTTAGTGGTTGGGGATTCAAATGCGGAAATCAGTGAGTTAAAAAAGTATTACACATTACTTCAAATAAATTGCACTGGAAAGATTGTAAAGTAATCGAATTTGTCTTCTCGATTTTAGATTTGGAACATCATATCCAGCGAGACTAAGGGCAATCAGTGTGCCGATAATAACACATAGGGATTGTATGTATCCGTATCGAGGTATTTTTCAGATATTAGACTCAGATGTTTGCACTTATGATGCATTTAAACACTGTGGACATACTGATCCTGGTGCGCCTTTAGTTGTTAACAATAAATTAGCCGGGGTTCACTTATTGAGTGGACAAATTGTTAACACCAATAAACCTGATATTTTTGCAAACGTACAACATCCTGATTACATTCAATGGATCTCAAACAACATCATTTATAATAATTGATATTGAAACATTGAAGCTGTGTGTAATATCCAGAGATTTCAGCTGTATCAAATAAAGATTTGCAATTTGAAGAAACTCTATTGCTTTTTATTCCAGCTATCATTGCAATAAGATATATTTGAGTTAGAATTTAAGGTGTAAGGTAAAGATGATTGGTACAAAATTATATAGATTATATATATTAATTATATAGATTTCGCTCCGGAGTTAAAATTCGACAATAATCCTATTATTTTAGACAGTAAACATTTTGACACAAAAATTCTAAGTAGTATCGTTTTAAATGAATTGCAACAAAAATATTTTATCATCGGTCTTCGAAGCGCGTTATAACTTTCAATCTTTTGTGCCCCACTCGTAAATTGATAAAATTAGCTGGTATCAATGAGGTACAAAATAAAGATAACAATGATTGAATCTTTTAGAATAAAATAACATAAAATAAATATCATTCTACATTTTTTATTTCACCAGAATGACAAATAAGATTTCCGATAAAGAATAATTGTACCTATTACGTGTTTAAAAAAATGAAAGGTGGTTGAAACGTGACTGTTTTTTTTTTTATAACATTGGGAAATTTTATGCGACCTTAGCCTTAATCTATATGACAACATTTTTTCTATTTTCCGTATTCACGTTTATAAATTTTATAGTTACACTATCTATATATCATAAAATATTGCGTCTTACAATAAAATTGCAATATCTTTATGCTATAAATACAATGTGATTGTTGACGATATAATATCGCCAGAACAGTTAAAGTTATCAAAAACATCCACTCCGTATATTTTTAGCATATCATATTTCTAATTTCTGTTGCCGAATTTAAATATTTGCTAAGACGCTTTAAAAATTGCGTGTTATTGTGCAATGGAAAAAATTATATTGGATTCAAGAAGAATATAAAGACTAACGCCACTAAAAGTCCTTCATTGAATTTTATCGTCAACAGTTTATAACTTAGTCAGAGAAATGGCAGAAAAAATACATATGCTTTTAATTGTCTGTATTTTGAGTCAATGCATTATTGGAACGGTTTCAGGCGAGAATAATGGTAAATAAAATTATA
>UCOK01019385.1:43404-54746 GCA_900474325.1 Synergus umbraculus
ATATTTGCTAAGACGCTTTAAAAATTGCGTGTTATTGTGCAATGGAAAAAATTATATTGGATTCAAGAAGAATATAAAGACTAACGCCACTAAAAGTCCTTCATTGAATTTTATCGTCAACAGTTTATAACTTAGTCAGAGAAATGGCAGAAAAAATACATATGCTTTTAATTGTCTGTATTTTGAGTCAATGCATTATTGGAACGGTTTCAGGCGAGAATAATGGTAAATAAAATTATACAAATGTAAATGCATTGTATCTAGTAATTAAAGTTAAAAGTAATTAATCTAAAAGAAAAGACAACTGAAAGATTAATTTATCAAAAACTTGCAGAGAAATCATCGGACATCCTCATCCGGAACAAACGTGTTCTTAATCTACAACCGAATGGAGACACCCCAGCATTCATTATGGATTTTCCCTATGTGGTAAACATTAAAAAAAATAATCGTACCCACTGCGTGGGAAGCATTCTTTCGCCTCACACTGTCATCACCGTTCCAAGTTGTGTTAAGCTTAGCATTGAAGTATACAAGGTTTTATCTGGGTCAGGACTTGCCAGTGAAGGTACACAACACTCTATAATAGGAAAAAAAGTGATCCAAATCGCCAATCATCCGAAAAGAGTAGTGGATGGAGTTGCCCTAATCAATGTTAATCCACCTTTCATATACAGTCTAAGTACTCGAAACATACAGCTGCACACTGGACCTTTACTGCCGGGTACACGTGCTACTATTAGTGGTTGGGGATACAAATGCGGAAATCAGTGAGTTAAAAAAGTATTATACATTACTTCAAATAAATTGCACTGAAAAGATTGTAAAGTAATCGAATTTGTCTTCTCGATTTTAGATTTGGAACATCATATCCAGCGAGACTAAGGGCAATCAATGTGTCGATAATAGCACAGAGGGATTGTATGTATCAGTATCGAAGTATTTTTCAGATATTAGACTCAGATGTTTGCACTTATGATGCATTTAAACACTGTGGACATACTGATCCTGGTGCGCCTTTAGTTGTTAACCATAAATTAGCCGGGGTTCACTTATGGAGTGGACAAATTAACACCAATAAACCTGATATTTTTTCAATGGTACAACATCCTGATTACAGTCAATGGATCTCAAACAACATCATGCATAATAATTGACATTGAAACATTGAATAATCAGCTGTGTGTAGTATCCAGAGATTTCAGCTGTATCAAATAAAGATTTGAATTTGAAGAAACCCTATTGCTTTTTATTTCAGCTATCATTGCAATAAGATATATTTTAGTTAGAATTTAAGGTGTAAGGTAAAGATGATTGGTACAAAATTATATAGATTATATATATATGTATTAATTATATAGATTTCGCTCCGGAGTTAAAATTCGATAATAATCCTATTATTTTAGACAGTAAACATTTTGACACAAAAATTGTAAGTAGCAACGTTCGTAAATTGATAAAATTAGCTGGTATCAATGAGGTACAAAATTATATGAATTTTGTACGAGGGGGAGAATTTTTCCGGATAGAATTAAGAAATTGAACGAAATAAGTACCGACTAATGCTTTTTCTTCATAATAATTTGTTTTTCAAATAAAGATAACAATGATTGAATCTTTTAGAATAAAATAAAATAAAATAAATATCATTCTACATTTTTTATTTCACCAGAATGACAAATGAGATTTCCGATAAAGAATAATTGTACCTATTACGTGTTTAAAAAAATGAAAGGTGGTTGAAACGTGGCTATTTTTTTTTATAACATTGGGAAATTTTATGCGACCTTAGCCTTAATCTATATGACAACATTTTTTCTATGTTCCGTATTCACGTTTATAAATTTTATTGTTACTGTATCTATAAATATCTCTTTGCTATAAATATATAATATGTCCGTTGACGATATGATATCTTGAAGGACAGCCAAGAACAAATATTATTCGTATTCCTAATTCGAATCGAGAAAATCTTCACCATCATTGACCAAATATTGATTTAAAAAATTTAATATTATTACATCTAATGATGACAGGATACATTTCTTAAAAACCTGTTATATTCAATCGAATAATGTTAAATACAATAAAATAAAGTTGAAATAAAGTTCTACACTGTTTATTTCACCATAATAACAAATAAGATTTCCGATAAAGAATAATTGTGTCTAACGCGTCTTTAAAAAAATAAAAGGTGAGTTTATAGTATACGAAAATATATTTAAGTCGCGATATTTTCCAATACATAGAATAATTTGTTTGTATAACATTTTATGCGACATTAGTGTAATCTACATAACAAAATGTTTACTATTTTCCGTATTCACGTGTATAAATTCTATGGTTATACTATCTGTATATTATCTAGCGTATCATATATCTAATGTTTGTCGTCGAAATTACTAGTGAAATTACATATTTGCTAAGACGCTTTTAAGAATCGCCTGCATTAAAAAAAATTGTATAGGATTAAAGAAGAATGTAAATACTAACGCCACGAAAAGTCCTCCAAATTGTATCGTCAGCAGTTTATAATTTAATCAGAGAAATGGCAGAAAAAATAAATTTGCTTTTAATTGTCTGTATTTTGTGTCAAGTTATTGGTACGATCTCAGGCGAGAATAATGGTAAATAAAATTATATTCTACTCTCTAAATCTGAATTAGTGAAAAGTGAGCCACTAATTTACTTTAGTGAAAATTTTTACTAATTATTAGTTGTATTTCACTATTTCAATTCGTAGTTTTCAACTTTTCACTAAAGTTTTAGTTAAAAATAACTAACAATTAGTAGAATTTTTCACTAAAGTAAATTAGTAACTCACTTTTCACTAATTCAGATTTAGAGAGTAAATAAATGTAAATGCATTGTATCTAGTAACTAAAGTAAAAAAGAATTAACCTAAAAGAAAAGACTACTGAAAGATTAATTTATCAAAAACTTGCAGAGAAATCATCGGACATCCTCATCCGAAACAAACGTGTTATAAATCCACAAGAGGACCACCCAGTCACCATTTTAAATTTTCCCTACGTGGTAAACATTAAAAAAAATAATGAAAACCACTGCGTAGGAAGCATTCTTTCGCATCACACTGTTATCACCGTTCCAAGTTGTGTTGAGCTCAACATTGAAGTATATAAGGTTTTTTCTGGGTCAGATCTTTCCACTGGTGGTACACAACGCTCCGTAATAGGAAAAAAAATCCGCCATGCCAATCATCCGAATAGAATAAAGGATGGAGTTGCCCTAATCACTGTTAGTCCACCTTACATATACAGTATAACTTCTCGAAACATAGAGCTGCACAATGAACCTTTACTGCCAACTACTATGGCTACTATCATTGGTTGGGGATTCAAATGCGGAAATCAGTGAGTTAAAAAAGGATATTACTTCACATAAACTGCACTGGAAATATTGTAAAGTAATCAAATTTGTCTTCTCGATTTTAGACTTGGAACAGCACATCCAACGAGACTAAGGGCAATCACTGTGCCGACAATATATCATAGGGAATGTGTATATGCGTATCGAAATATTATGCAGATATTAGACTCAGATATTTGCACTTATCATGCATTTAAACACTGTGGACATACTGATGCTGGTGCTCCTTTAGTTGTTAACAATAAATTAGTCGGTGTTCACTTATACAGTGGACAAATTGTTGACATTAATAAACCTGATGTTTTTGTACTGTTACATCCTAATTACCTTCGATGGATCGTAAACAACATTCAATAATCAGCTGTGTTTATACTTTAAGATTGATCTTCTTAGAGACCATCAGCTGTATCAAATAAAGATTTGCAATTTAAAAAAATTCTATTGCTTTTTATTCCAGCTATCATTGCAATATTTTAGTAAGAATGTACACTGAAAAAAAAAATTTTGTCATCACAACAAAATTTTGGTTCTTAACACAAAATTATTTTGTTGGCCTAAAGAAAGTTTTTTTGTGCCAACACAAATATTTAGTTAGCCGTGTGGTTTAAGTGGCGTTCGATCTACGTTAGATATGCAATAATACAAATATATATAAATTAGGTATAAATAATGTAAAAATAATTTAAAAATTAGGTAAAACAGTTTATTAAATTTGATATACCTTGTGTCAACAAAATAATTTTTTTTTGGCCAATAAAATAGTTTTATTAGGCCAACCAAATGACTCAACAAAAAAATTTTGTTGGCACAACAAAACAGTTTGGTTGCACAAATAACAACAAAATTATTTTGTTGAGCCAACCAAATTTTTTTTTCAGTGTAAGGTATAAGAAATAATTAAATAGAATTGACGGTTGCGGTTGTTTTGTAGAAAATGATATTCATTTCAAGCTCGGTTTTAAATCGAATGCTAAATCGAGTGAAATTATTCTGTTTGTCATAAAATATAATGCATAAAATAAAGAAAATTAGAATTATTGTCAAACACAAAGGTAACACTTTTTATATTCTTAGAATTTGGTGAATTAGAGAAAGAATTTTACGGAGAATTAATGCAGAAAAATTTCATGGAAAGTTTTATCACCGGAAGCTACATTACTGTTAAGATTATTTATCAGAAAAACATAAATTTTTAATATATGTAATAAATGTTGACTTTTATGACACGGTGATTACAGATAAGAAAATTTCACTTCAGAATGTTTTTATATACTTCACAATTCCTTCTACATATGCAGACGGCTGATGATTTAAATTGCTTACATTGCTTGCGAAATCATTTTTTGTGAACATCATTAAAAATTGTAAATCCTCGTGGTAAATAAAGTATCATTATAAAGGCTGCTACTACTACCCAAATTATCAGAATTATCAACTTTCATCAATTCTAACGTACAAAATGCAGAACATTTTGTATCTTTTACTCCTTTGTGGCATTTTGTGTCAAGGAATTCTTGGGACTCTTGCAGATGATGATATTAGTAAGTAAAATGATACAACTAAGCTAGTTTACACCGTAATTAGTTCTTGAGATATTAATTTATAAAAAAACTTGCAGAGGAATCAGCAGACGTTCTTGTCCGCAATAAACGTGTACTGAATCGGCTTCGAAGTGGAGACAGACCAGTGACAATTGAATCTGCTCCCTACATTGTAAATATTAAAAGAAACAATCGTAACTTTTGTGTAGGTAGCATTCTTTCACGCTACACTGTCATCACCACTCCGAAATGTATCTCGTATCCCCTAAATACGTACACTATTTACTCTGGGGATGCTTCAGCAAGTGGAGGTAAACTTCACATTATGCTAACAAAAAAGGAACACTTTGGTAATCATCCAAATAGAGAGGTGGATGGAGTTGCTTTATTCACTGTTCATCCACCTTTCGTGTTTAGTTCAACTACTCAAAAAATAGCGCTGCACACTGGACTTTTACTGCCAGATACAACATCTGCTACAGTTTTTGGATGGGGACACCACTGCGGACCTGAGTAAGTTATCAAAAGTATATTAAATACATTAGACTAATTAACTAATCATGTCTCAAACAAATCTCGATTTCGATTGGGAATGGCCATATAAAAATTTTCTTCTCCCCAATTTTAGATCTGGAACGAGATATACTTCGCAGCTACGATCAATTGCTGTGCCGATAATTTCTCATAGGCAATGTGTAACTGCCTACCAAGGTTTTCAGCAGATTTTCGAATCAGATATTTGCACTATAGACAGATACAAACAATGTGGTCATACTGATCCTGGTGCTCCTTTAATTGTTAACAGGGAACTGGCTGGAGTTCACCTTTGGGGTGGGCAAGTGAACTTTATTGATAAACCTGATGTTTTTGCAATCGTGCAACATCCGGATTATATTTCATGGATCACCAGTAACATTAAAGTTAATTAATAACATTAATAACATGGCAATTAAAGTTATTAAGATTACATTAACTTGAATTCTCGGATCCAATAATATGTAATGATTTGCATTAAATAAAGGTCTATAATTGAAATTGCATTACTTTTTATTTCCATTTATTTTTAAATGTATCGTTATATGATAAGAGATATTTTTGTTAGATTATAGCGAATAAGAAATAGTTAAATAGAAAGTATAATACTGTATAATACTATAAATATCTCAGCTTGCACAAGCATTCAATTCCTGTCAACAATGATTTTAAATTGAGTGAACCGATTTTTCCACCTCTGTTTGTCAATTATATACTATAAAGTTCTGTAAACAAAGTTTAGATTCATGAACATGTTGAAATTGTCATGAAAAGTAGAGTCCATGAATTTAAAATTTGTTATTGCGAAGGTTTTCTGACAAGAAGTTATGTTACTATTAACATTTATATAAAAAACATAAATTCTCAAGTTCATGATTCTGCTTCATAGTGCAATATAACAGAGTATTATTACTGACAATAATATGAAATTTTATTACACAGAGATTACAAATGCGGAAAATTAATGTATATTTTGGTTTTCTTGTATTTCGCAATTTCTTCAAAATACATACACGGCATAATAATTATCTCTAAGTAAATAATTCAGTAGATAAAACATATATAATATCTAACTCGATTCATCCCATGTTCGTTACAAAATGCTGAATAAAATTTTGAATCTTCTAATCATTTATGCTGGGGGTGAACCTTTAATTATTGATCATCAATTGATTGGGATTCATCTCTTCAGTGCAAACATTGATCATAGCAAGTAAATCAATGAATTATAGTTTTGTAGCTCTGTAAACACTAGAATCAACTAGTAACTATATCTGTATCAAATAAAGAGCATTAAAGAAAATGAACTGTTTTTCATTAGGGCCACCTTTCATAATATAATTTATGGAAAATGTTTTAAGGAGTCAAGGAAAACTTTTCGATGTTTGATTAAACAAAGTTTGATTATAGATTATAGTAACACTACTCAAAGTCCTCAAAGTTCCGTTTTCGGTGCAGCAATAGAAAAAAGTAGACATTCATCAAGTCTATTATTTAAAATACAAAATTCTGAAAAACATTTAAAATATTTTATACATTTTAATATTTTAAATCTTTATAGCATTTAGTTTCAAGGATTTTTGCAATTTCGACATACGCTAATTCTATATAACAATTGCGTCATGTTTGAGGAAAGAATCTATTATTTGTGGATCATAAACCACTAAACATATAATATTAAACTGCAAAATATTTCAAAACAGCTAAGATCGGTCTGCAATAATATTTTATAATATTTAGCATGAAGTGTTGCCAGATCGCGAGATTTTTCGCAAATAGGGCTACTTCCGGGGCTCTGGGCGCGACTGAAATCAGCGATTTGGGACAAGTCGCAACTTGAGCTACTTCCAGCCGAAATAATGCTTTATTTTAATCATTTTTTTTAAGCGTACCCAATCTGCGATTCGCTTAAGCAGCGATCTGGCAACATTCAAAACTAAAAAAATTAATATTTATCATCAGAATTCTTTCCGTCAAATATTATACTTCAATGTTGCTCAGGAAATAATATTTTTATGCTAAGACAACATGATCTTGAAGCAAACATTATTTGATTATAAAACAGCGACGCGAACTAAAATTCTCAGATTTATCTCATCATCGTGCAGTAACTGAAGAACTAGTCGTTCAGGGGCGTTACTTAAGGCACAAAATGCGGAATAACATTTTGGATCTTGTAATTCTTTGGGGCGTATTGTGTGTAGTAATTCTTGGGACAGTTGCGGACGAGGATTTTAGTAAGTGAAATATAATACCATTTGATACGTTAACTAATACAAATTAAGTTAAAAAAATTAAGTTAGAAATTAATTATCAAAAACTTGTAGAAGAATCATCGGATGTTGTTATCCGCGAAAAACGTGTAATTCATAGGCAACCTCATGAAGACGTACCAGTACAGATTGCAAGTGCTCCATACATAGTGAATATTAAAAGATTAAATCATACAGTTTGCGTTGGTACTATAGTATCTCCTTCGACTGTCATCACTGCTGCTTCATGTATTAAGTATACAGGAGCGCTATACAAAGTTTACTCCGGTTCATCAAATACAGCTGAAGGTGTGCGTCACAATGTACAATCGAGAGAATATCATTATGTATATCGGAAGCGTAGATCATGGGATGGAATTGTCGTGCTCACTGTTTTTCCACATTTCATAATTAACAACCATACTAGAAACTTACATTTGCACGAAGGACATATTATTGAATCAAATTTACATCCAAATGTAACGGCAGGAGAACAAACTGTCTATGGAGATGTTAGCGGATGGGGTTTCAACCCCCGAACGCCGTAAGTGATCAAATGTATAATAACAATAAGTTAAATGCCCTAGAACCTACTTTTCCATCTATATAAAAACATCTCTCATGTCTTCTCCCCGTTTTTAGATCTGGAACCCAGCATCCTTTTGCACTACGAACAATCCGTGTACCGATCTTGGACTCTACGAGTTGTGCAAAAAGTTACGGAACCCTTTTGAAGATTGATATTTCACACATTTGCACTTTTCATGCACAAAGACACACTGGTGAGACTGATATCGGTGCTCCTTTAGTTGTTGATAATCGTCTGGTTGGGGTTCACCTTTTGGGTGGATCTCTTAAACCTCCAAATAAACCTGACGTTTTTGCAAATTTGCAACATGCTGAATACCATCAGTGGCTCACGAGAAATGTAGAAGGTATTATTCCACCAGAAGGGCATCATTAGAATTAATACAACCTGCAGAGATTCTATGTTTAAATACACAAAATAAATTTTGTATGAAGACTTAAACTCTTTTTTTGTGTATGTTCCTTGAAAAACGATCATTACAATTATTTTTAACAATTCTTATAAGAGAATTCACAATTCTAGCCGTTTTTCAATTATTTCTTATTTTCGGTAATTTATTCTTATTTTAAGTATCCTATCTTAGACACGTTGATTACAATGACAAATTCAGTTATTAACAGTTATCATTATTATTATTATTATTATTAGTTGTGCCTAGCTTAAGGGCATATGATACTTTTCCATAAGAACAAATTAATTATACCAATTATAAATTCATAATAATAGACAATAAACCCTCGTCTCGTGTAAACGAAGGTTTATTGACTCTTATTTACTAAAAATATTGACATTAGCTAAATAAAATTATTATTATGAATGTATAATTGGAATAATTAATTTGCTCCTATGGAAAAGTATAACATGCCCTTAAGTAGCGATCTGGCAACATTCAAAAAATAAGCAAATTCATGTTCATCAAATATTATGCGTCAATGGGGATTAGGAAATAATATTTTAATGCTAAGATAACTTGATCTTGAAGCAAACACTATTTGATTATAAAAGAGTGACACTACCTAAAGTTCTCAGATTTATCTCATCATCGTGCAAAAACTGAAGAATTAGACGTTCAAGAACGTTACTTAAGGCACAAAATGCTGAAAAACATTTTGAATCTTCTAATTCTTTGGGGTGTATTGTGTGTCGGAATTCTTGGGACCGTTGCGGACGAGGATATTAGTAAGTGAAAATATAATTCCATTTGATATGTTACTTTCTAAATCTGAATTAGTAGAAAACTACTATTTGGTAGTGTTTTACCAAATAATAGTTTTCTAATGATTCATATAGCGCCGATTCGTCTACTACTAATTAGTAAAAGTCTACCAATTCAATATGTAAGTATAACGTACTAAATGAATTAGTAACTACATCTACTAAAGGAATTAGTAATGGTACTATTAAATCAATTGGTAAATTTATTCTTGGTTACTATTTTCAATGGTAAATTGAAAGTTATCTTGAGTCAACAGAACACTAAATTTCACTTCTAATGTCCGAATATTATATACCGGTTTACATTTTGAATATTGCGTACTCTCCAAATCTGAATTAGTGAAAAGTAGGTCACTAATTTACTTTAATGAAAATTTTCACTAATTATTAGTTGTATTTCACTATTTCAATTAGTAAGTTTTCAACTTTTCACTAAAGTAAATCAGTGACCTACTTTTCACTAATTCAGACTTAGAGTATTGTTCATATTTTATTATTATCAATATAACAATACACTGAGAAAAATGTTTGGTGCTGACAACAAAAAATTTTGTTGCTATAGTAGCAACAAAGATTTTTGGTTATGCCAACCAAAGTTTTGTTAATTCAACCAAAACTGAGATTTTGTTGGTTCAAATGAATTTTCTTGGTTCAACAAAAAGTTTGTTGAAAGAACCAAGATTTGGTTGGCACAACCAAACAATTTTTATTGCTACAAAAAGTTTTGTTGTCCGCACCAAACATTTTTCTCAGTGTATGAACTCAGAATATATATACCTAGATATAAATTGAGAAAACATTAAACTTTTAAAATTCAAGAACCACCAGACAGTGTTTAAAAAATTAATAATTTAGATAAGCTTCCAATTGATTTCTACCCATTGAATTAGTAAGTTGGTACTACTAAACAGATTAGTAGAAAATCCTTACTATATAGTGGCATAAATCTTATCATTTCATTTAGTATAATCTCAAAAATTACTAATTCAACAGTCAAAACCATCATTACTAATTGCATTAATAAAATTTCTACTAATTCAGATTTAGAGAGTATAACTAATAGAAATTAAATTACAAAAATTAAGTCAGAAATTAATTATCAAAAACTTGCAGAAGGATCATCAGATGTTCTTATCCGCGAGAAACGTGTAATTCATAGGATACGTCATGAAGACATACCAATAGAAATTCGACATGCTCCATACATAGTGAATATTAAAAAAGGAAATCAATCAATTTGCGTTGGTACTATAGTGTCTCCTAGGACTGTATTAACTGCTGCTTCATGTATGCAGCATTCTATAGCGCGATACACCGTTTACTCCGGTTCATCAAATTCAGGTGAAGGTGTTCGTCACTCTGTACAATCGACAGAATTCCATTATGTATATCGGAAACGCAGTTCATGGGATGGAATTGCCTTGCTCAGCGTTCTTCCACATTTCACAGAAGCCGAACATACTAGAAGCTTACCATTACACGAAGGACATATGATTGTATCAAATTTAAATCCAAGAGAACCAACTGTTCATGGAACTGTTAGCGGTTGGGGAGTCAATCCCCGAGGGCCGTAAGTTATCAAATGTTTAATAACAATAAGTTAACTGACCTAGCACCTATTTTTCCATCTATATAAAAACATGTCTTCTCCTCGTTTTTAGATCTGGAACCCAACATCCTTCTGCACTACGAAGAATCGAAGTACCAATATTGGACTTTTCGAGTTGTGGAAGTATTTACGCAGGCATTATGAAGATTGATAATTCACACGTTTGCACGTTTCATTTAGAAAGACACACTGGTGAGACTGATATCGGTGCT
>UCOK01019386.1:0-23763 GCA_900474325.1 Synergus umbraculus
TATTTTATACCACGCACATTTTCACATATTAACATTAAAATTAACTGATTCGCGATAAAACTCCTAGCACAGTGTGTTAGGTTGTTTGCATACAACCTGTCAGCTGATTGGAGCACATGAGCTCTCTAACAATCAGCTGACCATCAGCCAGCAATCCGGAACCTGGAAAACACATTCACTCAAAACTATTATTTATTCGTTACACTTTTCTATGTTTCATATAACTCTGAGCCATAGGGGCTCAGAGTCACAGTCACACACGCACACACACACACACTTTCACACTGACGTCCAATCCGCATTGTAAAGGCCCGAAGAGGATCCTGGTCAAAGTGCATGGATGTGATTCCCGTGCACGCTAACGACCAGGAGGATGACAACATCTGCAGCGCCATCTCTGGGCCTAGAGAATCATCACCGTTGGGACCGTCCGTCGACGAATTACCGGTCGTCGACGAATAATTATAATTTAGGCTAAATTATCAGTTTCACATTAGTTTCGTGGCGCTGCCTGTTTCCGTGCACGCCACGAGACAGGAAGAAAGAGGTTAGCTCGGTCACTCTGTGCTCGTAGTCGTTTCGATCAACACTATTAAAATATCGTTGAGTTCTTGTTCGTTTCTTTGGTGTTTCATCTCTTATTTAAAAATTACCCTGGGTGGTGAGGAAACCCCAGTGAAAATACTCTAGTGAATCGACTGAGGATTCGGCTTGTTAAGCCAGAATATCATTTAATTGTAATAAAGGAAAACTATTGAAATGCCGAACTTGTCTAGGGGGCAAGTGAGGAGAAGACGCGTGCTTTGCCACGCTATAGTGAGTGAAGGTAACCGTTTTTCTTCTCTCTCTTCCTTGTGATTATTTTACCTTGTCTTTTCGAATATCGCTGCAATTGACGAACACTGGTTCGTCAATTTACTAGATTTTTGCTCAAATCGTTATGCTTGTTCACATAAATGATTAATTACTTGATTTAATAAATCTATTATTACTTTCTTTGTACAGTGAAGTGTTTCGGTGAATGTTCCCTTGCCCCACCCTCTCCGCGGTACTGTGCTAGTTTGAGGTTCATATAACATAAATTCAATTCATTTTTAATTATCTTTTGCTTGTTATGAGAAAAACAAGCTGGCGTCCTAATGGCATTAACATTAAAATCACTTAAGTTAAAAATATTCAAATAAGCTAATATTTCAAATTCATAATTATAATCTTATAAAGGTTATAATATATATAAATATATATATATATAACTCAACGTTCGGAAATTTTCGTATTGCTCTACACGACTCATTCGTGCAGTCTATACGACTGAGTCGTGTAGTAAAAGCAGAGAATAGTGTGGACGGCACTATTCATTACTGTATTCACATTCGTGTGGAAGAAACGAATGGTTACTGTGGAAACACGAATGAGTCGTGCTAATACACTACTCAGTCGTGTTAAAATTTTTTTTTCCGGCAACACGACTGATTAGTGTATCCTAAAGTAATGGTTAGTGTAGCGTTTTCCTCAATCCTCAATCCTCGACGATTTTCCGATAAAACCATTAATTTCCATGTCCACGTTAAAGGAAGTTTACAAATCCGAAAAAAAGCAGTCGGTTATTGAAGAAATTAATAGCAAACTGAATATGGTGATTGAGAAAGAAGATAGTGACTTCAGTGACTTCGTGAATGCAGCAGATCATGACTATGATCTACCTCCTGTGTTAGATTGCCTAATGTACTTTGTCACGGGACAAGTTTGCAAAAACTTAGCCAAATTCACCAAGTTTGCAGTCTGCCGCTCTGCTTTCTTCTTATCGGATACAGACACTTTGTGGGTTCAAAATCATCCCCAATCCAAATTATTAACGTTTAATAATGACCACGAACTTTGTCATCCAAACAAGCGGTTATTTAATTTTTTAAGACTAGTCGAAGAATCATTCGTTACCCATTGAAAAAAAGTAACGTTTTTGACCTAGTTGTATGCGAAGTAACTAAAGAGAAATAAAATTATCATTTCCATGCGATGAACATACAACACAGGATTTGGCTTACGTACTTGATTTTTATTTGCAAAAATAAAAATGGTCCATGAAAAGAAGCGAAATTTGGAAAAGAATGATGTAAATTTAGTCACATCTTAAAGTGATTTTGAAAGTCACATATTATTTATTGTAATGAAATAACAGGCTATATTTATTTAAAAAAGATATATGTATATGTACTTTTAGTTTCTTTGGATTTATTAGCAGTTGATAAATATTTAATATTTATGTTGTGGCCGAGATAGTTACTATATCATCCTTTCTTAAAAAATAGACGACCTGTCGAGTGTCCGCAGTTTATTCGTGATCTGATTGGTTGAAAGATGGTCACGTGGAATCACGATGGTTCACGTGCGTAACGTGAAGTAATTACATAGGCGCGCGAAGCGCGGTGTCATGTTCTAGTTAAGTAAAAAAATGCGTGGGAAAAGACGTGAAAATTCAATTTTCTCATAATAAAAACTATTTTGTTGTATTTTATTTTACCAAATATTAATCAAGAAACTTTTAAATATTTTTTAAATCCTTTCTTAAAAAATAGATGACCTGTCGAGTGTCCGCAGTTTATTCGTGATCTGATTGGTTGAGAGATGGTCACGTGGGATCATCACAAGTGCGTAACGTGAAGTAATTATATAGACGCGCGAAGCGCGGTGTCATGTTCTAGTAAAGTTTAAACCGACATTTATAAGAAAATTTATAAATAAAATTTATAATGAAATTTATAGAGTATTTATAAATAAAACTATATCAAGTTGTATCAACTTTTGTGCTCATTCAATGAGGACTTTGCTTCCTCATAGAGGAAGCATTAAGTATTTAATACATTAATTTTACAAGTTTCGTGTAATTTTCTAATTTTTACAAAATTCATAGCAAATTAGAAATGAGAACAAATACGACCAAGAATTGCAATGGATATTTAGAAAAGATTTTGTGAATCAAAATCTGTAAAAAAATTAATTTTTAAAATATAGCAAAAAAGTACTTTATTGATATAGAAGATAAAAATGTTTTCACCATCATAATTTATAATTATATAGCGTAAGAGACACATCTAAAAAATACAGGTAATTACTTCAACAAAACATAGTTCACTAATAAAAGTCTTTACATGATATATGTATCTGTAAAAGAAACATATAAACTAATTTAAAAAAAAAAAATTAATTATTGATTTTATTCTGTCTTTCCTTTTTTCTTTACATTTTTCGTATTTCGAAATACCATATAACCCCTTAACCAGTTATGAACTACCTTAACTATCTGCTAGAATTTTGATGTACACAACCAGCTGTGTTTACTTTTCTTTTTCTCAGCGTTATTATCATAATTTCCATTTCTTATAAATGTGTTTATATTTAGGCATAATTTTCATGTATATATTAAACTATTAAAGACGCTTCACCTTTGCGGCATTAGCAAGGTTCTTTTCATTTTCAGGACTTATACGCTACGTCAAATTTTAACATTCCGTATCTCAGCAGAGCACCTCTAACACCTCTAGCACCTGAGTGTGTATCAAATTTTATCGGCTTTTTAAAAAGTGTGATTAAATTATTAATGTTTATTAATTTTTTGTGTATTTTTCAAGAAATGATGTATCATCTAAGTTAATCAGAAAATTTACTCTCGCTTTATTGCCCTTAACGGTGTTGGAGCATTTCCAACCCACTAAAAATTAATGTAGACTTTACTCAAATCCGCCATTGTGTCCACATCTTAGCAATACGCGGTGTTTGAGGTCGCAAAAATGATGTGTTTGAAGTGTCGTTTTTTTATCGACAATCTGTTGGTTGTACGACAGGGGCTATCTGCTTATTTTCTGCAAAAAGAAATTTGTTTGGCTAAAAAGTGAATTTTTACAAGTGAGGAGACGCGGGTTGAGGGGTGCGGGTAAACAGTACTTACATTTTGCCAAGTCCCTGTCCGAGTAAAAAAGGCACAAAACTTCACTCCAAGGGTGCGTCACTCACTCAGAAAAATTTTCCGAATCTCGCTATGCACTTCAAAGCCCGAGCACTTACAAAAATCGTGTAAAAAAAGAAGTTTTATAAATCGGGTACTACACATGTGCTAGTTACTTGAATAGTTACTGGACCTGTCAGCTGTTTCGCAGGGTCGCCAATTTACCATTATATATACCATTATATTTACCATTAGACTAATGGTAATGTAAGTACTGTTTACCCGCACCCCTCAACCCGCTTTTCATCACTTGTAAAAATTTACTTTTTAGCCAAACAAATTTCTTTTTGCAGAAAATAAGCAGATAGCCCCTGTCGTACAACCAAAATATTGTCAATAAAAAAAACGACACTTCAAACACATCATTTTTGCGACCTCAAACACCGCGTATTGGTAAGATGTGGACACAATGGCGGATTTCAAGGTATTCCACAGATTTTGCTATTTTTCTGTGTTTGTTTACATGTTTTCGTGAAATGCTGCAACAGGCTTAAAGGGTTATTTTTATTTCCAGCCGAATAAATGAAATATTAATTAATTGGTGCCATCGAGAATTATTTCTCGGTACCTATTTATATAGAAAATAAAAATTTAAGAAATTTGTGCCATCGAGAATTTAATTTTTATTAATTTAATTTAATTAATTTAATTTAATTTCAGAGAATATGCATTTCCGAGAAATATTTCAACATTCGTAGCGTCGACGATTCTCTTGTTATTCAAAGAATTTGGGCAGCCAGAAACATTAATATAAATAAATAAATAAATACTAATATAAATATAAATATCATAATATTGAAAATCTTTAAATTATTATAACGAAGAAAAATGGATTATTATGCAAATTTCTGCTTCAAAAATCTGGATTATGTGAAATTGTGCAATGAAGAAATCAGAACTATATTTAATTTAAATATTCAATACTGGCCCGGTAAGAAGGAGTTGATTGAAATGATTTCGAAAGTGTTCAAAAACGACATTGCTTTCAATTAAAAGTGTTGTGAATTTGAGCTAAATTGTGAACATTTCAATGCAGATCAATTGTGTAGAATTGAATTTATATTGAAATGTTGACAATTGTATGTCAAGGAAATAAGGATTAAATTGACTGCAATCGCCTGAGAGAATTAAACAGAATTAATTTTACTTCAAATCTAGCACTCTCGTTAGAATTAGAATGCGCTCATTTTTGGCAGAATTAAATTGACTTCAAATCAATCACGTCCGTGAAAATTAAAACGTGTACATTTTTGGTCGCGATATTTAACAGGATTGAAACGATAACAAACGTAAATCGGTAAAATGAATTGAAGTGTTTACATTCAAAAATGACATTGATTGAGATTAAAAGAGCTGAAAAATCGCCCAAATTCCAACTCATTTCTATCTAGTTCAATCAACTTCTTCTTACCGGGGGCATAAATATTACATCAAATCTCAATGTTTTATAAAAATATCAATAACTGACATTTTTTACTTTTTTATTGTGCGGGACTAAAAGTTGGCGTGAAAAAGTTGAAAATATTTGAATATTTTTCCTACTGAGAAAAATATTTTGATAAAATATAAAAAATCATTTATCGTGATGTTTCCACAAGATTATATTAAAAAAATTCATTTGATTTTTACTATTATTTTCCTACTGATCAGGTAATATTGAACTGTTTACGCATTTCAAATCTAATAAATTTGAGCCTTTGTACAATGCACAGAAATAATTGAACAAGTTTTTAAATAAGTCTAGCAGAATCTACTAGATATCTACTTTTAAAATAAGTAGTTACAAGAAATTAAAAAAAATGTTTATTATTCGAAAATTATTGATATTTTGAGAAAACATTGAGACTTAACGTTATTTGCAATTTTAAAAAATTGACATTAAGAACTTAAACTATCATCGAAAAACCGGCGAACCCAAACTTCTGTTTGGTAGTGTAATAAATCAATAAATTATTATAAAATATATTCAGATTTTTGAATCCTTGTCAATTAAAAACCAAAATTTCCATACAAAAATCGAAATTGTCCAAAATTAGGTGACAATTTGAAAATTATGTGAAAATTCGAAAATTATACGAATCTTCTTTATTTAATTTAGAAACTTCATAAATCGCAAAGATTTTCGAGTAGGTAAGTAGGAATTTTAATTAATTGAGATTTTAGAAATATTAAGTGATTTCACGGTATTTCAAGAAATTTTATGAAATTTTAAAGGATTTTACAAAATTGCATGGAATTTTAAGGAATTTTCAGAGATTTTACAATGTTTCATAGGATATTAAGTTATTTTGACAAATTAAGGGATTTTAAAGGATTAACGAGATTTCATTGGATTTTCAGGAACTTCAAAGGATTTCATGGGATTTTAAGTAATTTTATGCGATTTGATGATATTGTGGGAGATTCTAAGTAACTTTAAGCTTTGCATAAAATAGGGGTCTCTAAATAAATATGTAACAGTTTTAAACAGTTTTGCCAAAATTCTGCGGCATCAAATGTTCAACAAGGAACTGCATGTTTTGTATGTAATTTGTTATCAAACAATGTTATTATTGCATTAGGCCTCATTATTATTACATTATTATTAATAGAATAAGATCCGTCTCCATTTATCTTTCTCCATATTCGAAGTTTTTCTTGTCACTTGATAATGATAATGTGGGTGAAAATAATAAAGCTAGACTTCGCTTGATCTATTGTAGGAATAATCGGTGAACCGGAGTGTGGGGTATGCAGGGACCCCTTTGGTCTCGAATGGGGTTAAGTTCGCGATATTAAATACTAATTTTTCGCCAGCCGATTTAATTTTTTACGGCTTCTATTTCTATAAATGCTGAGAAGTAAATAAAATTTTGTATAAAACTTTGTCAAATAATTTTTATTAGGCTACTTTCCTATAAATAGTTGCTTCATTGGTACAAGGTATTTCGGATTCAATCCAAATATTATAGGTGGTACTCTATAAAAAAAATGGTTAATTTTTTTTAATTAATAAAAACAAATAAAAAACCTTCCTAAAAATAGGCGAAATTTTACTAGTTTTAACTTAAAAAAAGAACATTTATATCGATTGAGAAACGGCTTCTGATTAACAATTTGTCCAGCACCGATATTGTTTTTGCCCACTATGAATCGTCCCGATGACGATATCATTAAAAATAGTGTAATATCTCAGAGTTCAAGACTTCCTAAATATTATTTTTATCACGTAGGAAAATTTTTTAATATATATTTTGAACTACATAAAAACGAGTTGAAGATCATCAGGTCAATCGCACAGAAGACGAAGCAACGCGATTATATAAATATTCTTAATATTTAAATATTTCCTGTTTTTTAATGCCCCAAAAAATTATAAATTTGTAAATATTGTGTTTAATCTACCCAAGCATGCATGCAAGTATATGCAAGTATGCAAATGTCAATCAATCTCCGGCATTACATCCTAATGAGGCCACAATTGTTCCTCGGTCGTGAGAACTTCGTACTGTGATTTTATTTTTCATTCTCTTTTCCGAAGTTAGCATCAATAGTATATTTTTAGATCATCAAATTATCAATGAAGTCTTTCTCCCACGACTTATCCCCTCTTTTACATCACTTTCTCCCTCTTTCTCCACCAATCTTTTCTTTTTCCTCATATTTTTGCCTTCAGATATTATTATATACTTCGTAACTCATTTCTTTTATCCGTTATTAAAATTCTATTATAACGATTTGTTTACTTCGCAAAATAATCGTGGAGTAAAAAAATGTAAGATTAATTATCATTGAATTTGTCAAATTGACGTATACATTGTAGCATACAATGCTACAATGTATATTGTACATTGAGCTTCCGACAAGATCACATTTTTAACATTGTTAGTATATGATTCATTTTAGCATTCCTTCAGTTTGTAATTTCCAAGCTCAAGTATTTTCTTTGAAATATATGTACATTAGGGTGGTCCAAAAATGCATTGCAAAAATTTTTTCAATGCTACAGAGTCTCGATCCCCCCAATTCGTTTCTAAATCCGAAAAAAGAAAGTCCCTATTTTTTTATTTTTTTTATTTTGATTAAAACACGTGCCGGATTTGACTTCATGTTTCCCATGTAAATTGCATGGGAAAAAATCACTTTTTGGAGTTTTTGGAATAATTTTTCAGGGTTTAGGAATAAGTGACGGCAGATTATAGAAACTTATAGAGAACTATCCGCCAAAGAATTTCATGTATCACACATATGGGTTTTGCACCCCTAACACACCCGCATGGGGTTCTGAGCACTTTATCCTCGTTGTTTTTCTTAATAATTATTATCAGTATTAATCTATTGAAATATTTATTAACATTGTTTAATAAATCTTTAATTATTTAAACAAATATCATTTGTTTAATGTTTTTTTTTGGAAAATTTCGTTTTTTATCATAAAAATGTTTGCTATTGGTCTAATGGTATATTGATAAAACATTAGTTATTTAATTTTCAAATATTTAAACAAATAACATTTGTTTAAACATTTTTTTTTAATTCGTTTTTTATTATAAAATATATATAATTGGCCTATAATGGTATATTAATAAACATTGCTTAGTAAATTTCAATTATTTAAACAAATTCCATTTGTTTAAAAAAATTTTTTTCAAGAAAATTTTTTTTATTAAAAAATTATTGTGTACATACTGAAATGTTGATTAACATATATTAATTAATGAATAATTGTTTAAATAAATTCCAATAAATAAATTTATCTACAAGTAATTCTTTATTTGTAACTAATAATAATCATGGAACATTTATTATTAAACTAACCATAAGTTTTTTTAATATGTACATTTAATTTGCTGAAACGATCCTAATGGGTCTAAACAATTTCGTCCCAAGTAATACATAATTGTGTTATAATTATATTATATAATTACATTTTTGCATTCTGTAATCTTTTCTTTTATTATCTACATTTTTACAACTACAGCTTCGTGTATTACTATATGTCGCGAGATAATGTAATTTTACTGCAATCGGGGAAGTTTTTGTTATACTTTTTAACTACATGTAGTAGAAATTGTTTCTGATTTTCATCTCTAGTTATTATACTATTAAAATCAGAAATCAATTTTACAGCTCTCTCTGCAACTCTCTCTCCATTAGGATCGTTTTAGCAAATTAAATGTACATATTGAAAAAACTTATGGTTAGTTTAATAATAAATGTTCCATGATTATTATTAGTTACAAATAAAGAATTACTTGTAGATAAATTTATTTATTGGAATTTATTTAAACAATTATTCATTAATTAATATATATTAATCAACATTTCAATATGTACACATTAATTTTTTAATAAAAAAAATTTTCTTGAAAAAAAATTTTTTAAACAAATGGAATTTGTTTAAATATTTGAAAATTAAATAACTAATGTTTTATCAATATACCATTAGACCAATAGCAAACATTTTTATGATAAAAAACGAAATTTTCCAAAAAAAAACATTAAACAAATGATATTTGTTTAAATAATTAAAGATTTATTAAACAATGTTAATAAGTGTTTCAATAGATTAATACTAATAATAATTATTAAGAAAAACAACGAGGATAAAGTGCTCAGAACGTCAATTTCATGAAAAATGGTAATTTTAGCTTTTAAGGGTAGTTTTTAAGGCCCCCTGGGGGTGTGTTAGGGGTGCAAAACCCATATGTGTGATACATGAAATTCTTTGGTGGATAGTTCTCTATAAGTTTCTATAATCTCCCGTCACTTATTCCTAAACCCTGAAAAATTATTCCAAAAACTCCAAAAAGTGATTTTTCCCCATGCAATTTACATGGGAAACTTCAAGTCAAATCCGGCACGTGTTTTAATCAAAATACAAAAAAATAAAAAAATAGGGACTTTCTTTTTTCGGATTTAGAAACGAATTGGGGGGATCGAGACTCTGTAGAAAAAAAAAGCGTTTTTGGACCACCCTAATGTACATACTTTATGAATGTTGAAAAATAAATAATAAAATTACCTTTCCACGTGACTTTAGATGTTGCTAATTTTCTCTTCAAAATCCCACGAGATCCTCTGAAATTCTACAAATTCATTGGATGCCCAGTGTGCACGAAATTTAAAGACGTTTTTAGGACGTAAAGTTCAAAAGATGTTTTTAGAACGTCCAAAAAAACGTCCTAAGTCAGGCTAAAGAACTTCCTAAAAACGTCCTAAAAACGTCTTTGGAACATTGTATGTTTTTAGAACGTTATTTGGCCTGACTTTTAGGACGTTTTTAAGACGTCCTAAAACGTCTTAGTGTATTCGTGCCCACTGGGTAATCTTTCGAAAAGGTCAATTTTTCCGATTGTCTTGCAAATTTATATGTATACCTAGATATGTATTTTGATGCGCTGATTACGAATATGATAGTGGATATTGGCGAAAATTCTATTTTCATGGTAAAAACATGAAAAAACCATAAAATTTTGACGATTTTCAGGTGCCCCAGTGGGCATGAAATTTAAAAACGTCCTAAAAACATCTTTGGAACATTGTATGTTTTTTAGAACATTATTTGGCCTGCCTTAGGACATTTTTAGGACGTCCTAAAAACGTCTTGAGGCATTTGTGCCCACTGGGTGGTTTTCACTAAAATTCAAAAGAATTTTAGAATTTCTAAATAATTTTGTAGAATTTTAAAGGAATTTAATGGATTTTAAATATTGTAAAATTTAGAGAGGAATTTTAAGATTTCAAACAGTTTCGAGGGTTTTCAGGAATTTTTAAAGGATATAAAGGGAATATTATCGTAGGATATTAAGGAATTTCCAGAAATTTCTACGAATTTTAAGAGATTTTTACGAATTTAAACGAATTTGAGGAGACTTTTTTTAAATTCTGTATGGATTTTGAAGGATTTTAAAGTTTATCGGGTAATTTTACTGAGAGATTTCAAACGATTTTTATAACTCAAAAGATTTCGAATTTTGAAAGTTACCGTCAAATTTTTAGGGGCGATTTCAAGAGGTTTTTCTGATTTGTAAAAGATTTTGTGGATTTTTAAGGATTTCATGAAATCTTAAGGCATTTAAAAAAAATTTAAGAGTTTTTGATGAGTTTTATTAAAAATTTGTGAAATTTTAAAGGTTTTCATGGTATTTTATAAGATTTCTAATAGTTTTCAAGAATTTCAAGATATTTTTCTAATTTTTAAGGATTTTGTGGAATTTGTTGAGGATTTCTAAGAATTTTTAGATATTTCCACCAATTTTAACGAATTTCAAGAGGTTTCTAAGAATATTTTGAGCAGTCCTGAGATTGTATGGAGGCCGTGAAAGCCTGGCCTCCCTACCTAATTCTTTGAGTTTAACATTTCTGAAATTTAAAAATTCCTGAAACTAGTTCTTAAATCACTTTAGAGATTTTGAAGTTTCTTGTAAAATTTTAAGAGACCAGCAAATCAACATGTGCGTTATTATTTTGTTTTCCTTGTTACAATTTCAAGTCATTTAGAAGCAACAACAATGTATGCGAGATTTTCGAAACATTTCGTGACATCACTTTTCGAAGATATAGGATCTCGAATAAAATGCAAAACTTAAGAAACTATTTTTTAAAAAAAGTTGTAGAACTTATCAAAATGCTCATTTGTTGTTTCAAGCATTTTTTTCTACTAGTGATAGTTTTCGAGAAAATATTCTTGTAAAGTTTTTTTAAAGTTTGTATATTGACTGAGATAAACGTAAAAAGCATTATTTTTATGGCTTTTTAATAGTTTCACCATGAAAATAATATTTCTTGTTGTTTTCAGTGTGTGCAAATTCATGATTTTTGTCCTTTATTTCAAATTCAATTTGGCACCCCTACAAATTGTTCCTTTTAATGAAAAAATTACTTCTAATTTTGTTCAAAATTAAAAAATATAAATTCAAAGGTCGCTCAAGGTCATTTTAGGGCAAAAATAATCATTTTCAATGAAATTGACGTTATTTATTGATGATTTACGTCTGACGCGTATGAATTGTGTTCCTTAAAATTAAAAGTTAAACTCAGATTTTTTTCAGATTTTTACAATAATATTAAAAGTTCGCTCAAGATCATTTTAGGACAAAAAAAATTATTTTTATTTAAATTTCCATTTATGATGATTTACTTCTGGCACGTATAAATTGTTTTGTTTACAATTGAATATTGGACTCAGATTTGTTCCAGATTTATACAATAACATTCAAAGGTCACTCAAGGTTGTTTTCTTGAGATAACATTGACTGAATATAATTTTTTCCGTTTTTTTTATTGAAATACATCATCAATTCATTTATTTTGACAAAAAAATTAATCCACCAATCAAACAATATTTTTTTCATGGTGATTATTTTTTTCAATTTTGTTTCAAATTGAAAATATAAAACGTTCAAAATAACAGAATGTCGTAACTTCATCAATTTATGATCAAGTTTAGTTGTTAGATTGTAATTACGAAGATTTAATAACTATACGTATATGTACATTAGAATGGAAAATGATTTATTTACCTTTTGGAAAAAGAAGAGGAAAACGAAACATTCTGAAGTTATCTTTGTTACAGGAAAAATTATTCATTGGTTTAATTTAATATAGCCAATTTTACGACAATTTAGAAATCTCTTAAGAATCGTTGGGTATATATAGTTTTTATAATACAGATAATTGTTTATAGTAAAATTTTATTTTATGCTCAAACGATGTAAAAAAAGATGAAAAAAAAAACATTTTGCAATGCAATGTTTTCGATTTTTAAAAAATCTCCAAGTTTACCGTTAAACATTTTTTTATATGTATAAGATAGAGAGCGTTATTCCCGAAGCACGCAACACCAAACTTTAAACTCTAAAATAATTGTTTTTTGTCTCGAAAATTACATTACGTAGCGAATTTTAAATAATCGCTTATCGCTTTACGTCAAAGGTGATTGATCCAATTGAAATTATACAGCAATCCTTGAATATCGCTGACGTGCGAAATAACAGAGAATGTTTGATTAATTTGAGTGCGCGATTTTTTTCTATCTTCAGCCACGTGTGTGCGCGTGCTATTGTTAATGACGAGTTTATAAACGTAAAACTATCCGCGTACGGTTTCATATTGCCGATATAGAGTAATAGCAACAGACCTCCCGGATCCCACGGCGTCTTTTTCTCTGTTTCTACCTACATCTTTGTTCTTGGAAGTTTGAAAGTCGACATTTAATAGAGTTCTGATACGAATAGGAAATCGATTTCGATTTCCTGAAAGGTCGTCCCAATTTAATACAATGCGACCTTTAAACTGCTGCTACCTAAAACCGCTTCTTAGTTATAAGGAAAAAGAAATAGTAAGGCTATTGTATACAGAAAATGAAAAGAGGAATCAGCGTATTCATAATCAGGCGACTTTGCATTTTTTTCCTGGCTGCTAGTTTTTCTTTTTCATAATTAATTTATATATATATAGCTATATATGAGAAAATGTTAAAAATAACTCAAACACCATCATTAAAATTTTCTGTAACACGTAATTTAAATGAAGTTCAAGAACCCGTATGGAAATCGTCAAATTTCTTCCTGGCTCCATTCTTGGGCCAAGCCGGGGGCCTCTAGCCTGGCCCTAGCTTGTAATTTATAATGGCGCGAGGAAGAACCCGGGCAGGCTAAAGTTCCTAAAAATGCTGACAGATGGCGTTGAAGTATTCTGTTTTCATTTTGAAATATTTGTGCGTACTTAATTGTTTATTGTGCAATTATCAGTGTGATAACGACATGCACTTTTAAATATTGAAAATGCTGAAAATAAAGAGTACGCTTAAAGTTAAGAGACATAGAGCAATCGTCAGTGTTAATTCTTTACGTTTACGTGTTGAAAATGAAGGTAAGTAAATATCAATCATGATAACCTTAAAATTTGATTTTATAATTTTCCTTCAAAAATATTATAATCAGATATTTATTCGTTTTGTAGCCGTATTCATTACTAGAAACTAATATAATGTATAATATTAAATTTAAGAAATAATTTTATAGCAAATAATACAGATAGCGAGGATGAATCCGAACCTGGCGAGAAAATCAATGAACCGGTAAATACAATGCCTATTACAAATAATTGTATCAATGAAGAAAATGCTTCCAGTGAAAATGATGATCTTATTTGCAATGAGGTTTCTAGTACCACAGATTCTGACAGTGATTCCATACGTAGTAACGGAATAGAGGAAAACATGGATTCAGATAACAAGATA
This sequence comes from Synergus umbraculus, assembly GCA_900474325.1. Classification (NCBI taxonomy): domain Eukaryota; kingdom Metazoa; phylum Arthropoda; class Insecta; order Hymenoptera; family Cynipidae; genus Synergus; species Synergus umbraculus. Next base: position 14,229 of record UCOK01019386.1, read on the forward strand.
TATAATATAATCTAATTGAAAAAATTGCTTAACTAATTCTTTTTTTTATGAAAAAATAGAGTATTAAAAATAAAAAATTATCTTCACTTGTACTCTGTAAAAAAATCTTAATTGGCCGTAATATAATAAGTTAAAAATATACATATATATTCTTCATATTCGTTTTAAATAAAAAAATAAAGTTGATTTAAATTTAACATTGATTTCTTCTTAAAATTACATATAATATTTAATATTAATTAACAATAAAAGTAATAATAAATTATAAACTAGGCACGACCTTGGGCCAGGCTGGGCGATTTGGCAAGTCAGGTCCTGGCCAGTTTCTGCGTTTCATGCGAAGTTTGGCCCAAGGTCAATCCCCAGGCCGGGGCCTAATTTTGCCAGGCTTGGATCCAGCTTGGGCCATAAAACAATTTCCACACGGGAATTTAAAGATTTAATGGATTTTAGCAGAAACAAAATATTTAATAACAATAAATAAAATGAAAGTTATGATTTGAATGTATATTTTGTGGAATTTTATGTTATTTGAGAAAATTTAAAGAGATTTCTAAACATTTTACGAAATTGCAATTGGATTTTAAGGTATTTTAAGTGATTTCACGGTATTTCGAGGAATTTTATGAAATTTTAAAGGATTTTACGAAATTGCATGAAATTTTAAATAAATTTCAGAGATTGAACGATATTTCCTAAGATATTAAGTTATTTTAATTACGTAAGGGATTCTAAGGCATTTACGAGATTTCATTGGATTTTCAGGAATTTCAAGGAATTTTAAGAAATTTCAGCGGACTTTCAGGGGATTTTTAGTAATTTTAAGAAATATCAACTGCGGAATTTTATGTACATGTTTTAAAAGATTTAATGAGGTTTTATGGAATCTTGAATAATATTAAGGAATTTAAAAGGGTTTTACGAAATTTATTGAGATTTACGAAAATTGCATCAAATTTAAAACAATTTCTAATAATTTTTCCAGAAATTTTTAAGGATTTGGTGAGATTACATTGAAATTTCAAGAATTTAACGAAATTTCACGGAATGTTGAGTAATTTTAACAGATATAATGAGACTTTATGATATTTTCAGTAATTTTAAGTAATTTTAAATAATTTTAAAAAATACCAATTCATTTGGCGAAATTTATATAGAAATTTCATAAGATTTCATAGGATTTCTAGTCATTTTAAGTATTATAACGATGGTGTGAATTTTCAAGGAATTTTATGATACATCAAGGTATATCAAGTGATTTTAAGATATTTACAGGAATTTTAGCAGATTTTGAAGGATGTTAAAGACATCCTAAGACATTGTATGGATATTAAGTAATTTTAAAGACTTTTAAGAGACTCAAGGAATTTTACGGGATTTCATGGAATTTTAAATCATTGTAAGATATTTTACGGAATATTAACTTATTTTGAAGACTTTCAACGAATTTTACGAGATTTCATGACATTTCATGAGATTTTTAATAATTTTAAGGGATTTTACGATATTTTATAGGATATTTAGTAATTTTAAGGACTTTTAAGGAATTCAAGGGATTTTGCGAAATTTTAAGAGATTTAAGCAGATTTCATGGATCTTTGAGTAATTTTAAGGAATATCAATTGAATTTAAGCTAAAATTAAAGGAATTTTACGAAATTTTGAAAGATAATAAAGGCATTTTAATGAATTTTTAAGAGCATTATGGCGATTCCTGAAATTAGATAAAGAATTAGAAAATTGTATATTTCAAGAATTAAAAATTCTAAATTATTTTTTCTACTATAGCAAAATGTAAGCAAAAACAATAAATTAATTAATTTATCATAATTGCTAGTTTATAAACAATCAACTACGTTATTGGCAACATTATTCATTTTTATATGTATTTTATATTTATTATTATTATTATATGTGTATAATACATATATTATATTCACTAATTTTTCTTTTCTAATATTATCTAAATTAGATTAGTGTAAAATTTGACCCCACCTTTTTTGTCAAATGTCCACGTTTTTTATGACCCCTTGAACTCGAAAAACATGTTTTTATGAATGAATGTGTGTGTGTGTGTAGATTTCAGTTCATTGCGCGATACTTTCGAAAGAATTGACAAATTGAATTGGCCTTTGGTATATTCTTTGAGTGTGCTTAAATGAAGGTCAAGTTCGTTAGCCAGTCATTTTGAATAGAAATTCAAAAACTAGAGCATTTTGAAAATTTTGTAGACCACTTTTTTTTTTAATTTACAAATTCTATCTACGGATATTCGTAGTACACAGAAAGTTGAATAATATATCCTTATATACGACATTTTTGACACAAAAAAAAATATCAGACATAATATTTCCAAAATTCAAAAAAGAAAAAAACGGAAATAAAAAATTCAAGCTAAACAACACTCGATATGAAAACTAGTCAAGAGAAGAAAAATTTTGTTTTTTGATGACCACACGAGATTAGCAAAACAACTTTTGGAATTTAAAAAAAATTAAAATTAAAATTTTCAGACAAAATTAAGAGATACAGAGAAAGTGATAAGAAACATAATAGTTATTGGCCTTAAAAAGTTCTAAAAATTCTCCCTTGACCATTTTTTTGATAGAGTAAGTATAGTTTTCTTTTTAATCGTACAAAATAATATTAAAATAAAACAATACACATTAATGTCAATTTAATACTTATAAATATTCAACAGAGTTTTGCACAATCAGATAATTTTGCTTAAAAGAGATATATGAGTTGTCGACAGTTATTGTTTCAGAGAAGAAAGGATGAGCTCGACTAGATCTAATTTGAGTTTCATGAATTCAATTTCACACTCTGAAGTCATGAAATGTTAATATCCGGATTGATATAAAGCAAACAAGAAAATTATTAATAAACTGAATTACATAAATGAAATCTAGAATTTTTAATGTCGGAAAATTGTTATTACAAAAAAGCTAATGAATATTTTCTCTTGAAATTTTTTTGGGAGCATCTTCAGATCTTTATTTTTTTAATCTTCTGAAATCTAAAATTAGGGAAACGTCAGAAATTCACAAAATCCCTCAACATTCTTGAAAATAATCATAATTTTTGTAAACTCTGTACAATCTCAACAAAGATCGTTATTATTCATGATTCATAAAAGGAAAACGATAATAATTTATAATTAAGAATATAACGATCCAAAGTGAAGAATCCATGTAATAACAATTCATCATTTGGAATATTATTTCCGTGATTTAAGATCTTAAAATATGTTTCTCACGAACTCTAGTCGTGCTTCATTCACATAAGTAATTCTTCTCGTAAATATACATGATAGCGTTGACCTTACTTTAAAAAAAAAATTGATAAACTTAGGCTAACAGGTTTTAGAAAAAATGAAAAGCGGTATATCTTATACATTTGACATTTGACTCTCATCAGATATTAATTTACTTTACTGAAAGAAAACAATTTTTGACTATGACATAATTTATCTTGAAACATAACTTTTTACAATCGAGAGGCCAAGAGTACAAGCGAACTATGAAAATGATGAGATTAAAAATGGATTAAAAAGATTAAACATTGGATTTAAAAAGAAAAGGAAGAAAAACGACAATTTTATCGTAAATAGCAAATTAAAATGCACGCTATACGCACGATTATTTGTTTTACTTCTATCAACTTCAAGTCATTCAACAGCCAATCACTTTTTTAATCCGAACCAGTGGAATTTTGCTGTTTCAAATTTAGGGAGCAGGTTTGAAACAATGTGTGCGAGATTTTAGAAATATTTCATAATATCACCTTTTTAGCGAGAAATTTTAAGAGAATTCAAGAGATTTTAATGATTTTTAAAAGACTTTTATGCATCTTTAAGGCGAGGAATTTTAAAAGAATTTTGAAGGATTTTTAAAAGATTTCGCAAGATTTTGAGGAATTCCATGAGGAAATTTCACGAAATTTTACAGGAATTCATAAAAATTTTATATATTTTTAAGAACTTTAGAGAATTGTATGGGATTTTAAGTGTTTTGAAATTCTGAGGAATAATATTAAAAGAATTCAAAGAATTTGAAAAGATTTCAACGAATTTTAAGCGATTTCTAATGTTTTCGTGAAACTTCGACGAATTCTAAGAGAATTCAAGCGACTTTTATGATTTTTCGAAGATATTGTAGAATTTCATATTTCTAATAATTTTAAGGAATTTCAAGAGATATTTATGATTTGTGAAATATTTTATAGATTTTTTTTTAGTATTTCGTGGAATTTGATGAGATTTATAATGCATAATTTTAATGTATTTTAAAGAATATAATCTATAAAGGAATTTTAATTGTTATCATAAAATTTTTAAGAAGTTCAAGAAGTTTAAGGGAATTTTAACAGATTTTTACAAATTTTAAGCAATTTCGAAGGTTTTCGCGAAATTTTAAGAGGTTTCAAAAAGTTTTTGAGATTTTAAATGTTCTCATAGAATTTCCAGGAATTTTAAGAGAATTCAAAATATTTTAATTATTTTTAAAAGACTTTTTCGCATTTTTGCTTACTCATAGAGGAAGCTTTGTAGTGGTGACAAAATCCAGTTTCCTAAAAACGGTTTTTTTGAACATATTTCAAGGGCAATATATCTAATATGATGATCTGAAAAAATGTCCGGATAGTTATTCCACTATATACCTAGTTGAATTTCTTACAAGGATTTAACAAAATATTTAATTTTAAAAGTTTTATGTACTTTTATAATTTTCGTAAAATTAATTTTTCCACTATAACTTCTCAAATATTGAAAATTTAAAGTTGGTGTACGGAAAATGAAGATTCCTTTCATCGAGATGAATCCATTGACCTATATGATTAATGCATTTCATTAAAAAATGAGGAAGTTATGTTTATTTATAATTTTTAAAGTTAATTTTTCGCTCTATGTTTTCAAATAATCAAAATTTTGAGTTGACGTAAAGAAAATGAAGATTCTTTGTGACTAGACGAATCGATTGATCTAGAAGATTAATTCATTTCATTGGAAAATAAGAAAGTTATGCTTTACTGGAATTTTCAAAAATGAATTTTTTGAATATAACTTTTGAAATAATCAAAATTTAGTGCTGATTTAAAGAATACTTAATGCTTCCTCTATGAGGAAACAAATCATATTTGCTTACAGGAAGCAAAGCGCTCATTGAATGAGTACAAAAGTTGATACAACTTGACAGCTAGTTAAAAGATTTTATGGAATTTGATGAGATTTATAATACATAATTTTATTGTATCTTAAAGGATTTAATATATTTTAATTTTAAGAATTTTCTGGGAATTTAAAAATATTTTCATTAATTTTAAGAGATTTCGAAATTTTTCGTGAAATTTTAAGACATTGAAAAGGGTTACTGACATTTTAAGAGATTTTAAATCTTGTGGAATTTTCAGGAATTTTAAGAGAATTCAAGGGACTTTAATGATTTTTAACAAATTTTATGCTGGCTAATTAAGGTTTCTAGGAATTTCTAGATATTTTCATCAATTTTAACATGGATTTTAAGAGGTTTTTAGGAATTTTAAGAAGTTTTAACGAATTTAAAAAATCAATCTTTACCCCCTTTACGCCCTTCTTTATCCTGTAAAAGGGGTAAAGGGGGTGGCCGCTACCACCACCGTTGCGTTAAGAATTTCATAAGACCCCCGTAATACTCCCAGAAGACCCCAATAAGACCCCATAAGACCTCTATAACTCCCCATAAGACCCCATAAAGCTCCCATAGGATCCATATTGACCTTCGATTCCATAATACGACATAAGAATCACTTAAGACCCTATAAGCTCCCATAAAACCTCTATCACATCTCACAGGACTCCTATAGGACCCAATAATATTCATTTCAAGGAATTTTAGAAAATTTTGAGGGGTTTCAAGATATTTTATGGGATATTATTATTTAGTTATTATTTATTATTATTTAATTTATTATATGTATATTATTTATAACTGTATATTTATTATTATTATTATTATTATTATTATATTAGTGATTTTTTATTATATTTTATTCGATATTAATTAGTCGCTAGTATGTTTAAAATAAAAGAAAATAAACAACAAAAGAATAATAAAAAGGGGGCGGTGGTAGATGAGCATTTCGCTCAGGGGGCAAGGCCCACTTTTTCTATTATAAAGTTATATTAAAATCTACGATATAATCTGCGATTTTCTCATTTCTTTTTCAACTCACTTTTTCCTGTAGCCTCCTTAACCCATTTTTGCTCCCACCATTTTTTGGGGCGCATGAATATACCCCAAATTCTAATTTCCCTAAAATTTAGAAATAGTGTTGTTTGGCATAGTTTGCAGTAAACAGTTTAAAATAATAGTAAAACAATTGACAAGTTATTTTTTTATTTTTATGTTTTTTTCTAATCTTGAAGAACGAATTTCTTATTTCTATTTTTCTCGCTCAACATTTTTTTCCCCAGTGCTGAAATTCTTGGGGGCAGTGGCGGATTAAGGGGGGGGGGGGGCTAGCAGGAGCTATAGCCCCAGGTCCCCACATCCAAGGGCTCCGCGAGGTCAAATAAAAAAATTACATATTGTACAAAATCCAGAAAAAAGTATTTTTAATTATATAATAATTTGTAGTTTTTAATATTATACAAGTACCAAAGGAACAATATTTGCGATAATAAATTATAAAAATAACAACATAGTTTTTATTTATATTCATAAAATTATCATATTTTGTTGCCATTAAGGGAGCTCCACGTATTCATTACAGTTCCGGGCTCCGTAAATATTTAATTCGCCCCTGCTTGAGGGGGACATTTCCCCCATGCCCCACCCTAGATCAGCCATTGTAATTTTTATTTTTCTGAATGAAGGTGCAGTCCCATGTCGGCAGAAAACATCGGCCTAAAGCAGAAACTCGTGAGAGTGACAAAAATAGGCAGATCTGTTTGTCTTTTTCACTCTAATGAGTCTGCTGTACGCTGACGTTTTCTGCCGACATGGGATTGCACCTTGACCATTCGACATACACTCGAGTCTCCCAAATGTTCTTCAGATCTAATCCGAAGAAAGTTTTCAATCCGAATTGATCCGAAATCCATTCAAAAGCAATTCGCATGAATCCGCCAATCCGAATTAATCAGAATTAATCCGAACTTTCAATCCGAAAAAATCCAGTAAATCCTAATGAACTATATCTTTCAATCTGAATGAATCCGTACAATGCGGTCCATCCGAATTAATCCGATTAAATCCGTACTATTCACAACATTCGGATAAATCCGGATTCATTCGGATTGAGCGGATTTATTTGGATTGTAAGTTCAGTGTAATTCTGATTAATTCGGATTCATTCAGGTTAAAGATTCGGATTTCTTTCGAATGGGTTTCGGATTAATTAGAATTGAAAACTTCCTTCGGATTAGAACGGAATTAAACTGTTTGGTTCGGATACAAATTCCGGAATGATTCGGAAAATTTTTGATTGATTCGGAATGTATTTTAATTCGAAGCTCTCGCTAGGGAAAAATTATGTCAAATTATAATTTGTTAAAATAAAAATTATATCAAATTGATACATTCGGTCAACTGATTTTCGGTAAAATAAATTTTAGGGAAAATAGAATATGGGGTACAATTCATGTGCCCCCCCATTTTTTTCGTTCACATCAACGAAATTCCATTTCTTTAATTACTAACATAAGAATTACAATTAAAATAAAAAAAAATATATATATATATATTTGCCAGCGAGCAGAAAAAGATCATGAAAAAGTAATCGGTCCTAAGTAATCAGCTTCAACCGCGACGAGGGCCTTTTGGCGCCAAGCGAGGTCTCCCTCCTATCAGACCTCGGTCATCGAATCGGGGACGAAAACTGCGAAGAAAGCTCTGCGAGTGCCAGTGGCACAGACGAAGTTCGCAACGTCGGAACTGACAAGCGTGCGAATTAATAATTAGCAATTAAAAATTAAAAATTCAATCGTTTCTAAAACCAACTCCAAAATCATCTTTGTCTCTTTAAATCTCTCTTTAAATAAGATTAAGTCACTTATCAAACGAAAATAGTCATCTAATACAGTTAATCGCAAGACGTTTACAATTCTTAAAAGTGAAAGTAAAAGTCAACCTCAATGTGATAAAGATTATATTTGCACATCCGTGATACATAAAAGTACATTTACCCTGCGATAGTGAGCCAGACGCAGTCATCTTTTGATTAGAGTTAATTAATGTAATCAAGTGAGAGAGGTGAAGTTCAGACTTCGGGATATTCGTAGACAGAAGATATAGATCCCCGTTAGATTTGAATTAGTAAACAAAAAGAAAATATCAGGACCAGGAACCGGAACTTGGAGGTCAAAATTCTTCGGAGGTCTATTGCAAAGTCCTATATTCTTGTTTTTCCCGCCACTCTAGAGAATCACACCCCCTCCCCTTCACCCCACCGAAGTTGACGAGCAAATCTGCTATAAAAGCCGCCACCATGCCACATGGACGCCGGTTTACGATGAAGAGTGCCGCGGCGAGAACTTGCCATGTGTGGACTTATGTCCTTGTGGCCGTTGTGGTCTTCCAAGTTATGGGATTTACATTGGCTAGGCCCTACAGCTCGGGACAGCAGACAATTAGGCTATGTTCTAAGAGCCTTAGTGATGCCCTTTTTCTCATCTGCCAGGGCAGAGGATATAACAGCCCGTTTTCCTACAGTGGCGAAGACGAAATTCGAACAACCAACTCGGCTGGACCTGGACTTGTTGATGAGTGTTGCTTGCAAGCTTGCAGCATCAACCAGCTTGAATTGTACTGTAAACCTGCGAGCGACGAGACCAACTCGCAGGATGGCATGTGAGTAAGGGCCTTTTTTTCTTCTTTTTCTCATATACTTCATTTTTATTTTGGGATATTCTTTTATAAATTGTACGGGGCGTATAAAAATGCCCCAAATTCTCTTTTTCAGAAAATTTACTTTACATAAACTCTCCAGTAGGCAAAAAATTTAAAGAAGTTTTTAGAACGTCCTATGTCGGGTCAAAAAACGTCCAATATTCAAAGAACGTATTTGGAACATTGGTCGTTTTTTGGCCTGACATAGGACGTTTTTAGGACATTCTAAAAACGTCTTTAAATTTTTTGTCCACTCGGTCATTTTGTCTAATGATAATGTACTCTAATTTGTCCCGTGTAGAAATAGCCCGGTTTGACCCGGCCAGAAGAAGGTTTCTGGCGGGAATCCGACCGGGTCAAATTTTGTTAGTAGCCCGGTTGGGATCGGACCGGGTTCCCCCCGGGATCCAGTTGGGCCAAACCGGGACACCCTGATTTAGTCCGGTTTAATATTTCTTAATTGCCCGGACGGAATCGAACCGGGTTCCCCCCGGGATCCGGTCGGGCCAAACAGGGCCACAACTTATTTAGCCCGATTTAAAAATTTTTAATTGCCTGGCCTGTATCCGACTAGATTCCGGCCAGGATCTGGTCGGGACAAATCGACCAAAAATAATTTAAGAATTATTTAGTATTATAACACAAAGATTCTGAAGATAGTAAATG
>UCOK01019388.1:0-12974 GCA_900474325.1 Synergus umbraculus
GACAAGGCCCTGGTCAGTTTTTCTATTCTGAATAAAATGAAATAAATTATAATAAGGTGCTAATCGGGCAGCATAATAGGACTATGTGTAATTACTAACATAATATCATCTGATTATTCCGAATTGAAAATATTTAGATTTAAATATTATATTTAAATATTAAATTATCCATTTAAATATTTAAATAGTTTTCTGATTCATTGCGAACGCAAATATATAAATATTATTGATTTATTTCTTTGTATTGTTTCTTATGATCTTTGCTATGTTTTGACATAATAAAATTACATTTTCATAAAAGCAGGTAATTTTTATTTATAATTTATTATAGTTTTTTTTAAAAAGGCATTCACTAGAAAAACTGACAAGGCTCTGACTAGTTTCCCCTATATAGGGTATTCGCGAGTCTAACCGTTACACCCTTGTCGGGTTCTAACCAGTTTTACTGACCAGAACCACACCAAAAGTAGGGGAAACTGACCAGAACCCTACTAGGCCCACATCAAGATTTCTACACGGGGATCCCTGTCAAGCCTGACCTTTTCAAATATATATTTTTTTAAAGTTCCTCAAATTCTATTATGACAAGGTGGGAAAGTAAAGTAGGAAAAGGCAGAGTGGAAAAAGGTTTAGAAAGAAATGTAGAAAAACCCGTGCAGAAATCTTGATGTGGGCCTAGTAGGGTTCTGGTCAGTAAAACTGGTTAGAACCCGACAAGGGTGTAACGGTTGGACTCGCGAATACCCTATATAGGGGAAACTAGTCAGGGCCTTGTCAGTTTTTCTAGTGAATGCCTTTTTAAAAAAAAACTATAATAAATTATAAATAAAAATTACCTGCTTTTATGAAAATGTAATTTTAGTATGTCAAAACATAGCAAAGAACATAAGAAACAATACAAGGAAATAAATCAATAATATTTATATATTTGCGTTCGCAATGAAACAGAAAACAATTTAAATATTTAAATGGATAATTTAATATTGAAATATAATATTTAAATCCAAATATTTTCATTTCGGAATAATCAGATGATTACACATAGTCCTAATATGCACTAATATGCGATTAGCACCTTATTATAATTTATTTTATTTTATTCAGAATAGAAAAACTGACCAGGGCCTTTTCAGAACCCTATTTTAAATGGGGCAATTTCTGCATGGGTAAAAGAATATAAAAAATATAGAAATTGCAAAAATTTATACGACGTTGCTCGAGATTTTAAGAGATTTCAAGCGATTTTAATAGTTTAAATGATTTCATATAGAGACTTTAAAGGATTTCAGGAAAATTCATGGGATTTTAAAAAGAGGTCTAAAGAGTTTTATAGAATTTAAGAGATAAAAAGACTTTAAAGGATGTAATAAATTTTTAATGGAGTTTTCAGACATTTTAATTGATTTTACTAGATTTCAAAACACTTTTCTCACTTCTAAGTGATTTTAAAGGAATTTTGAGAGATTTCAAGTGTTTATATGGAATTTTAATGAATTTCAAAAGAATTCAAAAGATTTTCAAGATTTTTAACAGATTTTAAGCAATTTAGTGTGATTTTAAGGAAGTTTAAAGAATTTGATCATATTTCAATAGCTTAAGCTATTGAAATTGAAAATTACTTGAAATTTCAAGTAATTTTGATGAATTCCAAGGGATTTCAAAATATTTAAAACAATTTCAAGATATTTTAAGCGATTTAAGAATTTAGTAGGGATTCTAGAGAATTTACAAAAAAGATCTCAAAAGGAATTTAATCCAAATTTCTAGTTATTTAGAATTTGTTTAAAAAGGTTACAAAATTGAAATTTTAAAGAAATGTTAATTTAAAAAGTTCGAAAACAGTTTCAAAATGTTTTAAAAATATTTTATAATTTCAGAAAATCCTTTCAAATATAGAAAAATCTTCGAATGCTCTTAAACTTTCTTGAAATCACTTCAAATTTCTTTAAATTCGTTGACATGTCTTGAAATCTTGGTAAATCTCTGAAAAAACCTTTTGATACCTACTTTCATCTCTTTTAAAAATCCCTTTTGACTGCTTAAAATCAATGAAAATCTCTTATCATCTTCTGACACTTTAAACATTTTTTAGTCCTTTTACCCCTTGAAATTCATTAAAATCCCTACAAATTTATTGAAATCCTTTCATAATTTTTGAAATCTAATAAAATCTCTTAACTCTCTAAATTTGAATCACTGAAATTTAACTGATTACCAGTCAAATTCCACTGATTTGCAGTGACTCTTTTCCCACGATTTTAATCAGTGAAAAATCTACTGGAAATCAGTGAAAAGTCACTGAAATTTTTAGTAGTTTAGTGAAGATGATTGAAAATTTCAGTGACTTTTGACTGATTCTCAGTGAACTTTCACTGATTAAAATCGTGAGAAAAGAGTCACTGAAAATCAATGGAATTTGACTGATTCAGTTTTAGAGAGAAAATTTCAACAAAAACCGGATAAATTTTTGCTAGTAAATAAAAAAAAAATGTATATTGATATTTTTATTCCAATAAATCTAAAAAAAATCATCAAAATAAACGTCTGAAACTTCAACCAAATAAAATCCCATTAAGCCTTGAATATATTTTAACAAAATACATATTTAAAAGTGAAGCAACTTCTAAAATTGCATTTATGAAAAGAAATACTGGAACTATCAGGTACACTTTTAAAAAATAGTGTTTGAAAAGACAGGTAGCACATTTGCTATAACACAAGATAATCCAGATTAAGTACTTAAGTATTTAGTATGCGACATCAGTTGGAGTGAAACGGTGTCTAAGTAATTGCGTACGTATATAAAGCAGAGCTGATAGAATGCGAATAAAGGGGGGCCATGGGATACATTTCGTCCATTAATTCAGTGGCACGGGACTTTAAAGCCCTTGATGTAGATTAAACCGGTTTCGAAGGGTCTTTAGCACCTGATATGTTTTTTTACAACTCGTCAACTTGTCCACATGGTCTGACTTGACAACGGATGTTATCACAAGAAAAGAGAATTATTCATTTTTAAAGACCCAAAAGGGCAAAAATAAATAGTAGACTTGTTCTTATTCACTTCATGGGATATTTTTACAATTTAATTATTGTATTGATTAAAAACCTTCGTAATTGTAGATTTACTAATTAGTCACATTATTTTATTAATTTTTTTATTAGAAAAAAGATTGAAACTTCTTTTCTCTTTTCTGTAATTGTCTCCTTCTGTAACTGTTTATGCCCGCAATTTCATTCTTTTGTCCAATTGAATAGTATTGTAGAATACTCTCATATGCATAATATTTTATACTACTTTATGTACCTAGAATAATAGATATAGATATATACATATATAGGGAGATATTCATTGAAGCGCTTTGAATCAACTGTTTATTGCGAATCAATAATTTCTGTGGTCGAGAAAAATTCGAAATTGCTTATAGCCAATGAGTTTGATTTTTGGCTAACGTGCCATGAAGAACATAAAATTTTCCACCTGACAACCACGGGGTACCGATCTCGACAGATGGCACGGCATTTTGCATATACGTGGATCCCCATAAAAATCTGTCGCTCGTATGGTTCATTCTTACCGAAGGAAATCACCAATTTCATCAAGGCGCGAATAATAATAAATATTATGATACGCAAATATTACATGTATTTTGAAAATAATATAAGAACTGAAAAATTAAAAAATTTAAAATTTAAAGAAAATTGAAGTTGTGTTTGAAAATTTACTAAATTAACATTTCCATATCTTTCAATTACTGTTAAAAATATTAATGGCAACTTTCATTACTCTAAGTGGAGTTTTACTCAATTATCATAACTGAAATTGAGAAATCTTCACTTGATTTTTTAATAAAAGTGATTGGCTTTTCAATTGCATCAGTATATGAGAAATAAATCATGATTATGCAGAGGCAATTGAAATATTTCATCATTATTTGAAAATCTAAAGCAAAAAACTCAAAATTGACACGTCTCTTTACTCTCTAAAATTGAATCAGTCAAATTCCACTGATTTTCAGTAATCGTCACTAAACTACTAAAAAATTTCAGTGACTTTTCACTGATTTCCAGTAGATTATTCACTAATTAAAATCGTGAGAAAAGAGTCACTGAAAATCAGTGGAATTTGACTGGTAATCAGTTAAATTTCACTGATTCAAGTTTAGATAGTAGATTTTCGATATTACATATTTTAAATATTACAAAACAAACAAAAATCCCTTTCACCTTAAAATAAGTTTCAACATTTTCCACATCTTGTATATTTACAGTAAAACGCGCAAACTTCTGCAAGTCGACTAAAGACCAAAGAGCAAAGAACTAAGGAGCAAAAAGATGCAGAAAAAGAGAAAAATTGCAGCAACCCCCGAGTTTTTCTTTGTCGCGGCTTGTCTTCGAGGCGAGTGGAAAAGAGAAATAAGAGAAAGAATGAATAGGAGTAAAAAAAAAAAAGAAGAAAAAAAAAAGAGAGCTTCTTTACTCACTGCGACGGCGCGAGAGACGTCTACTCATTTCCGTAGGCGTCTTCAGAAACTCAACCCTCGAGTTTCGTCGACCCACCCCACTCGGGAGTTGAGGGTAGGAATGGGGGTCGGGGGTTGCTTGTAAGTTCTGCACGTCGGCACGCCTCCAGGACTCGTCGCGATCGTAAAAAGCATCGCCACGGGGTTCCTAGGCCTCTCTAGGACGTATGTGTTATATTTTCTCAACATATATATATAAAAGTGTAAAAGTGTTGGTTCGTCTGGGGTTGTGGATGCCAGAGGGGTGGCCTCCGCACACCCCCTGACCTGACAAATTATGACATTTATTTTTTATCTCCTCTACCCCCCCGAGAATGAATGGGAGGGATGGAAAAAATCTAGACTGTGAAAAGGGGGAGTGAAACATGTATATAGAACAATATTTCAATTATTCTAAAAAAAAATCAGGTCGTATATTAATAATGACAAATAGAATTATTTAATAGGTTCTTTAAAACTAATTATTCCACTTGTTTGCACTATCACTTGAAGTTGCTATGTATCAATTTTATTTTAATTGTAAAATTTTAATTATAATCTTTTTTTAATTTTATTTTTAATTGTTACTTTTTAATTCTCTTTTATTATGTGGTTTCATACAAAATTTTTAAAAGTATTTAAAAGGTGAGTGGAAATTGATTTTAGTTTTCATAAGAAGAAATACTTCATAATTATTATCATCCAATAGTATTTTTTAGAATTTTAAGAGATTTCAACGAATTTTCAGTATTTACGAGGATTTTCATGAAATTTTAAGTGATTTGAAAACGTTTCTGGATGTTTTAAGAGATTCAGACGAATTTTAAAAGATTTCAAGAGATTTTTATGAGTTTTAAAATATTTTATGGGGCTTAAAGGATTTTAAAGTTAGTCTGGTAATTTGATTGATTTTTCTAATTTTTAACATATTTTTTATCATTTTTAAGGATTTCATGGGATTTAATAATATTTTTAAGAATTTTAAGAGATTTTAAATGTTAAGAAATTCCAAGAAGTTTTAAGGAATTTTTAGAGCTTTTTGTGAATTTTAAGGATTTCATGGAATTTAATGAAGTTTCTAATAATTTTAAAGAACGTAAAGTTTTGAACCTTTTCAAATCCCTTAGAAATCCACAAAAACCATTAAAATTATAAATATCTTGACATCCACGTTAAAATTAGCAAAAATCTCTAAAAATTCATAAAAAAAAATTCTTGGAATTTCTTAACATAGAATCTCGTATAATTCTTAGAAATCTTATCAAATTTCATGAAATCTTTAAAAATTCTACAAAATCTTTGAATAATTACAACAATCTCATAAAATCGCTTAAAATTTTACGACAATCTACGAAATCCTTTAAAATTCTACAAATTCTTTTAAAAATTATATATGTATAGAAATTCTTTTGAAATCCCTCTTAAAGTTCTTAGAAACTTCTTAATATTCCTCAAAAAATTTAAAAATCACTTGAAAATGGTCAAAATCCAGTAAAATTCCTAGAAACCTCTTGAAATACCTCTCTAAAAAAAACCATGTAACCAAAGATGTAACGAAATGTCCCTAAAATCTTGGATACTCTCTAAATTTGAATCAGTAAAACTTCATTGATTTTTTAATGACTTGAAGTTGAAAGAAATTAAATAAATAATCGTGCGCGAATAGCGCGCGTGTTTGTCTGCTAATTTATATAAAATATTTACGTGGGTTCTATAGAAGTTGATTTTGGCTTTTTAACCGAAACTATAAATTAACCCTATCCATGGACTATTACGAATCTGCGCCAAAAAGCTTTACCCCATTTACGCATATGGTTTAGAAGCATTTTTCTTCTCTTTTGTGCTGCGGGCAATATACAAAGGAGATGTATCGAGCACTATTAATATTCCACGCATTTAGTGGCATTTGGCGCATGAATCTATTGACGGTAAATAAATATACGCATATACAGAAAAGTAGCGCGCCTGCCATGAATGTCAAAGGTTATTTAGTACCAGAGCGCGGAGCAAGTAGACGCCCCGCCGATCATAAAGTATGCACATACCCCATGTGAATGGGTTGTGCATCGCTTATGGGACATTCATATAATGATTTTTTCCGCTTATTTTATTTTTATCCATATGCTAGTTTTTTTTGCTGTTTAATGTTTACAAAATCATAAATGGATCTAGAATCTAGAAACTACACCCAGAAAAAATTTTCTTTGAATCAAAGAAACTTCGTTTGAATCAAACAAAATTATTTTAAAATAAGGAAGAAAGTTTTCTTTAATATAAAGAAATTTTAAATTTGAGTTATTGAAATAAAAGTTTTGATTTAAAACAAGTTTTTTTCTGAGTGTAGAATCTAGAATCTAGAAATAATTCAGTCGTTAAAAAGTTAATAAGAAAAAACTGGAACTTCAAATTTTTCGGCAAGAATGATGCAGAAATTAAGAATTATTGAAAATCAATCTTAATAAAGTCAATTCTATAAATAAAGAGAAATTTTTGGCAGCCGAGAACCAGATGTGCGATTGTTAGAAGAAGAAGAGAGATGGGGACGGGAGTTTGCAAAAATGAAGGCTTTATGGTGGTTTTCGAAGAGATATCAGTGTGGAGCAAGAGAAAAGCAAAAGGGAGAATGAAAAGGGGCGCCAGCGTGGGTGTACCGTCACGCTACGATAAACTACCTTTCCTTGGGTTTCCCCTGGCTGAATTCTGTATTTCGACCCCCGTGAAACCCCATGGACCATCCCCTACTAGTGCGTACAAAGCGCGATGACAGGTCCCTCTCATTGTCGTACACCATGGATAGTACATACACACATATATCTGCATAAAGAACCACCAGAGTTCATGCAAAATGCTTTGGTGTATATATAGTGTATAAGAGTAAATAGTGGGTAACTACCCCCATTCAAAGTCAGGGGGGCTACAATAATTATACAGCCGTTTTAGATTAAAACTGGCTGAGATTGTTTTAATTTTAGTTTATCTCTAGATTTTTGGAAATTACGAATATTTCTATAGGAAATATGATGATGAACATTTTTTTTGAAGAAATTTATATTCTATTTACTAATACAGTAAATCCCAGGATGTCAACTTTTTATTCAAAAATATATATCCCCATAGAATTAAAAAAAAATAAAATTATTTTTACATTTCTTGAGATATCGAGAATAAAATTCCTAAAATTAGGTAAAAGGTACGTTTGTCTGGTTACAAATTTTTAATAAGATTAAAAAGAAATTTAATAGCTTTTTTCTAAATGTAAATATTTAACACCAGATAAACGTACCTTAATTCTGTTTAATCACAGAACAGAAAATTATCAGAAAATTGTATTTATTTTGAATCCAGATCTAGTTATTATTCCATTTAGGTATAGACACTTTTCATTTAAGTTAAAAAATCAAGGTGGCCACAAGATTCACTTTTTTTCATGAAAACCCTTAAATTATCACTTATTGGTTTAAAATTCCTCAAAATCATTTCAAACCCTTTAAATTCCTCAAAAAAATTCAAAATATTTTAAAACTCCCTAAAATATCTTACAATTTCTTACAATCCTTCAAAATTCCACGAGGAACTTTAATATTCTCTTAAGGGCATGTGTTACTTATCATATGAGTAAGATTTTAAACAAGGTTTTTTTCCTACAATTTTTTTGAAAATGTAAAAATTGTAGAAAAAAAACCGGGTTTAAAAACTTGCTCATATGGTAAGGAACACATGCCCTTAAAATATGCGTCAAAATCCCTTAAAATTATTAGAAACTTAATGAAATCCTTTAAAATTCCGAGTTAAATTCCTTAAAATTTCACTATAATATTTAAAATCCTACAAAATATCATAAATATTCGAAAATCTATTAAAATTTTATGAAATCCTTTACAATTTCACAAAATCTTTTACGAAATTATAATAATCTCGTGAAATCCTTTAAAATTTAATAAGATATTTTAAAATTCCCTAGAATACATAAAAATTTCTAAAAATCAGAAAAATCTCATGAAATCCTATAAAATTCCAGTGGAAATATTAAAAACCCTTAAAATTACACAAAAAAAGAAAAGTTTTAAATCAAGTTCAAAAGTCTACTTTTTG
Organism: Synergus umbraculus; assembly: GCA_900474325.1. NCBI lineage: Eukaryota > Metazoa > Arthropoda > Insecta > Hymenoptera > Cynipidae > Synergus > Synergus umbraculus. The sequence continues at coordinate 8,595 of UCOK01019388.1, forward strand.
TTACAATTTAAGTCAGTTTTAGGGCTTAAATTTAGTTTTAAGCACAAAAACTGACTTAAATTGTAACAAAAACTAGACTGAGGCTTTATTTAAGACTTTTTTTTTTTTCTGTGTACTTTAAGCAATAAAAATTCCTTAAAAATGTTACAATTTTTTTTTATATCCATTAAAATTCCACTAACAACTTTAATATTCCTTAAAATTCGTTGAATTCCCTAAACTTTCTCAAAAATCTCTTAAAATTTCATGAAGTCCTTTAAATACTATACAAATCACTTTTAATCCCTCTAAATTCCTAGAAATCCCTGACTTCCCTGACATGTAGCCACCCCGAAAATATCAATCTTTTTAAAAAGTTTTCAACACAGTTTTTAATTCAAGAATTTAAAAATTGTTTAACGTCATTTACCTATATTTTTAAAATATCAAGTAAAAAAAGTGAAGGGGGAATGTTAAAATTCAGCTGGAGAAATCAATTTTCATTCCACTCGAGCAGAAAAAGGTTCGATCGCCGTGAATTTATTATTTATCGAAATGACATTTTCCTGGAGAGATAACCCAGACTTATGAATGACAGATAAAAGTGAGCGCGCGTGAATAATATGGGTAATGGGGTAGCTAATGTCCCCATATGCGTGAGTGCGTATCAACCCGCTATAGCACTGACATTCGTGTGAGTTCAACACGTAATGGGCGGTGCGCATATATAATGCAACCCAAAAACCATCATCTATCCTCGAAATTTTACCCCATTTAGTTTATGGCACTAGAATCGGCCATGTGGGACTGCAAGATGCTGGCTTAATCTAATGTCGCATTAACGATCGATGAATATTAAGTCGTCCTTCCCCATTATCTTTCCCGAGTTGCGAAACCTCGAATATCACTTCATAATTAAATGATTAATTCACTCCGAGTCTCATTATTATAAAAAATAACAGACATGAAATAAATGAGCAGAATTTTTCAGAATTTTTTTTTATGCAAATAGCAATTGGGTTGAAGTTTTACACGTCTGATCTGACAAACATTTTAATGTATTTTATTTTTTTGCAGTTACTGGATTAAGAATATCGAAAAAAATTCCCAAAATCAGTTTATTTTTATTTATTTACAAGATATCTTTATGAACTTCAAAGGATTTTCATAAGAGTTTGAAAAAGTTATCAAAAGACCGGTTTCAATGGATTTTACAAAAATTCAAAGGAGTTTAAAGATTTTCAAAAAATCTTATGAAATCCACAAGAACCATTAAAATTATAAATATCTTGACATCCAAGTTAAAATTAGCCAAAATCTCTAAAAATTTATTTTAAAAAACTCTTGGAATTTCTTCACATTTATAGAATTTCCAAAATCATTTTATTTTTACTTATTTACAAGATATCTTACCGAACTTCAAAAGATTTTTAAAAGAATTCAAGGTAGTTTGAGGATTTTGTAGAGTTTTCACAAGATTTCAAGGGATTTTTATAAGAGTTTGAAAAAGTTATCAAAAGGCCGGTTTCAATGGATTTTACAAAAATTCAAAGGAGTTTAAAGATTTTCAAAAAATCTTATGAAATCCACAAAAACCATTAAAATTATAAATATATTGACATCCAAGTTAAAATTAACCAAAATCTCTAAAAATTTATTTTAAAAAACTCTTGGAATTTCTTCACATGTATAGAATTTCCAAAATTATTTTATTTTTATTTATTTATTTATTTACAAGATATCTTAACGAACTTCAAAAGGATTTTAAAAAGAATTCAAGGTAGTTTGAGGATTTTGAAGAGTTTTCATAAGATTTTAAGGCATTTTTATAAGAGTTTGAAAAAGTTATCAAGAGGCCGGTTTCAATAGATTTTAAAGGAATTCAAGAGAGTCTAAGATTTTCAAAAGATTTCAAAACATTTTAAATGATTTTAAAAAATATATTCTAATGTGGAGGAGTAAATCAAATGAAATCCTTTAAAATTTAATTGAAACTCTTTAGAAACTTAAAAATCTTTTGTAAATGTCTTGAAATATCATAAAATCCTTAAAAATCCCTTTAAATTCCTAAAATGAATCAAAATGTCTTAGGATCCCTTGAAATTCCTTAAAATTATTTGAAATCCTTTTATAATGTTTGAAATCTTACAAAATCTCTTGAAATTCCTCACAATTATCTAAAATCATTTGCAATTCTTTAAATCCTCTTTAAAATACCTCTAAATTCTCCAAAATGTCCAAATAAAAATTTTGGATTTCAGGAACAATGGAAACTATTTAAAAAATTATTATTATACCAACAAATGTAAAAAAAATCGTGATACTAGACGACTAAAACTTCAACACAATCAAAAAATATGCAAAGTATTGTCGAAGGAATATATGTTCATCATGTGATTATAATTTCCCTTGAGTACTTGAGTAGCATATTAAATAATATTGTTTCTGTTTATAGAAGCATATATACAGTTTGCTCATGTGTCAGGTAGAAAATGTAAAAACTGTCTGTATATAAAAATACATATTTTCTAGGATAAAATTCGTTTTTTAGGATGCACTGATATACAAAGCCGCACCCCAATACAAGCCAAGCCAGACATTTTTAGTGAAGTCCCTTTTTTCACCCCTGCGTACGCATATAGGATCCATTCGCGTATTACCCAGTTCCGCGGACACATTGTGCGCATTTTATACTTGTTTGCACAATTCCCCGCGCGTTTTTCATATATGACCGAGGCTGTATTTGGCCAAATGTTTTGGGGGACCTGCAGTGCACGTTGTCGTTTTATCGGTTGGAAGAGTACTGGATTTATTAATGGGATTGGTTAGGCACGATGGATTTATTTTATGGTTATCGTTCAACCTGATCTTCTATATCCATTTATGGTTCCTCTCAAAGATCGAGCATTTTCTGTCTCGAACGCTTTCTGCGTGATGATACACTTTAAATAGATAATTATCTATTATAATTAATTCTATACTAAAAAGATCATTGAGTCGAAGTCGAAATATCGTAACGCCTATTCCGCACTCCTGATTCGTCGTGTAAGTATCGATAGTGATTTTCGACAATCGATACTTGCCGAATCGTAACTTCCGCGTAAATTAAATTTGAAAGTTTGAATTTGGTTTCGTTAATAATCATTTTCTCACGAGTCTAAACTCGAACTACATTGAAAATCTAGGAATTTTAAGGGAATTTTATGGAATTTTTAAAGATTTCATGAGAGATAATGAGATTCTAAATGCTATCGTAGAATTTTAAAGAATTTCAAGAAGTTTCTGGGAAGTTTTAGAATTTTTCATGACTTTGATCAGATTTCAATCGGACTTCAAGGTACTTTTATGACTTTTAAAATTTTCGAAGGTTTTCATCAAATTTTAAGGGTTTTCAAAAAATATTTCTAATTCATAAAAGATTTTATAATATTTTTAAGGATTTCATGAAATTTGATATGAAATCTTGAATGATTTTAAAAGATTTTAAGAGTTGAGAAATTTCCAGAGGTTGTTAGAAATTTTTAGAGATTTTCACTAATTTTAACATGGATTTGAAGAGATTTATGATTTTGAAGGTTTTTATGTGCATTTTTAACGATTTTAAAGTGATTGTTACGAAATTCAAAATATTTTTAGGATATTTCGTGAAATTTTAGGGGATTTTAAAATCTTTGTAAAAGTTTTATGAGGTTTTAAGGAATTTAAAATATTATCCTGCTCTCTAAACTTGAATCAGTGGAATTTGACTGGTTACCAGTCAAATTCCACTGATTTTCAGTGACTCTTTTCTCACGATTTTAATTAGTGAATAATCTACTGGAAATCAGTGAAAAGTCACTGAAATTTTTAGTAGTTTAGTGACGATTGTTAAAGGATATAAAAGGGATTTGAATTGTTATCATTGAATTTAAAAGAATCTCAAGAAGTTTCTGAAAATTTTAAGTGATTTGCACAAATTTTAAGCGATCTGACATTTTTTTAAAGGTTTCTTGGAATTTTTAGAGTTTTTCACTAAGTTTAACATAGATTTTAAGAGCTGAGAGAAATAAAATATAATAAATTATATAATATTGAAAAAGAAAGTAAATGCGCGCATTCGTTCTTGTAATATAATATAATATAATATAATATCTGACTCTAAAAAATATGAATTCCTATGAAATGATTCTATCAAAAAACATTACCATTATTTTTCTCCCCAAGCTATAATAAGATGTTCTTTTTGGCATGGACGCAAAGCAATAATCCAGATTTGATGTCAATAATGAAAATCAAACCCTCTCAAATAGAATAACGACGACCCAACAAATTACTGCGAACTATACAAAGTTTGCTTGTTTATTTGGCACGCGTTCTGTCGCAAACATCCAGATTATATCGAATCGAACAAATACAAGAGTC
>UCOK01019388.1:12994-24431 GCA_900474325.1 Synergus umbraculus
ACTTGAATCAGTGAAATTTAACTGATTACCAGTCAAATTCCACTGATTTTCAGTGACTCTTTTCTCAAGATTTTAATTAGTGAATAATCTACTGGAAATCAGTGAAAAGTCACTGAAATTTTTAGTAGTTTAGTGTCGATTACTGAAAATCAGTGGAATTTGACTGATTCAATTTTAGAGAGTGAAATTTTAAGGAATTTATGAGATTTCTAATAATTTTAAGTGATTTCGAGGGATTTTTCTGATATTTAAATAATTTTGTGAGCATTTTAAAGAATTTCATGGAATTTGAAGTAATTTCTAATACTTTTAATATATGTTAAAGGATATAAAAGGGATTTGAATTTTTATCATCGAATTTAAAAGAATCTCAAGAAGTTTCTGAAAATTTTAAGTGATTTTCACAAATTTTAAGCGATCTGACTTTTTTTAAAGGTTTCTTGGAATTTTTAGAGTTTTTCACGAAGTTTAACATAGATTTTAAGAGCTGAGAGAAATAAAATATAATAAATTATATAATATTGAAAAAGAAAGTAAATGCGCGCGCGGAACGCGCATTCGTTCTTGTATTAAAAAAAAATCCTTTAAAATGTCTTAAGAAACAAAGCAAATGCGTTATATTATTGACAAAGGTCTAAAATTTTCAAATTTCGCATAATTGAAAGCGGAAGAGCCTCGAATTTTGGAAATTCTCTCAGTTTCATCTAAGATTCTAAGTGGATTCAAAGAGAATAAGTCCTCAAGTCGATTGTTCTCAGTCTCGAGTAAAAGTTCCCTTTCGCCCTTTATGCTTTCGAGTTTCGTCGAGAGCTCCAGATCTGGAACAAGGAAGTCCTTAAATGTTTAAATGCAACCTTTGGTGGGTTGGTCGCTGTAGGCACAGTACAATTCTGATGGATTTACAGCACATTTTGCTACTTATGCAATGCTGTAATACCTTCCGCTCTCCCGTAAAGGAATCACGGGCTTGTTGTTGAATTGAATCTTCCGTGTAACGTTAGAATGTTCGTTGTTACTTTCAAGAGTAAGAAAAACGTTCCACTGCATTCACATGCAAAAGCATCTCCGCTTTATTACATATCTGTCTCTGCACTTTATTATAATTCACTCTATTCAATCTGTTTTGAATTTATCAGAGTTTATCATAGTACTTATTGTATTTTTTAATTGTCATTAAAAAATATGAAAATAAGTCAGTAAAATTCAATCAAATTCAAGTTGAATTTAATAAAATAAGGGAATTCAAAACAATTTGATAACAAATGAATTCGAAGAATTTCAAACAATTGATCGAAAAACAATTTACAATTTAGGTACAAATAATTGTAAATTATTTCAACAAAATGATCAATACTGTTAATATTATTATTATTATTATTAAGTATAGAAAAAATGATTTATTTTGTTTTGACATTCTTAAAAAAAAATTTTAATCGAAGAATTTTATTCGACATTTTTTTTTATTACATGTATCAATTCTAGGCAACTTCTTTTTATCGACTTAATTCAGTTGCACCTGTATTCCTCTCTTATCTTTCGTTTCTAAAAATATCAAAGTTAGATAATAATTTCATTATTTTCACGAAAGACTTGATGGCATGAAGGCGATTTTAAAACAAGATAAATTCGCACAATGTTTCCATGAGTATTTTTTTTTTAATTTACAAAATATTTAGTCGTTTTGAAGAAGACATTAAGAATTGTTTTTAATTCATCTTGAATTCTCTTGAATTTTGAAAAAATTTTTAATATATTAGAAATTTATTCAATACTTTAAAGCACATCCCATTTTTTTAGAGTTTTCCTAAATTATTATTAATTTAATTTGAGTTTTTATAATTTCTTTAACTTTTTAGTTTAAGCGTATACATTAAAATTACTACTGGTCAACCCTTCAGGCTTGTACATAAATTACTATGTCTTTTAAATCGATTTTCAGTCCAACACGAACATATAAAAGAGGGCAAGAAACATTAGTCTGATGCAAAAAAAAACCATTCTCATTATTAGTTTACCATAGCAGTAAACCTTTCATATTTTAATCCTTTCGCAGTAAAAAAGAATCCTTAAAATTTTTCAGACCTTTAATTCAGAGATCAACAAAAAATCATTAAAAATTTGACTGAATTTAAGAATGTTCAGAGATTAAAACTCAACCATACAAGATTAATACATTTTATTGGAAAAATAAATAAGATGCGGTCAATTATTTCGTGATCCTGAAATATATTTATTTATTTATAAAATTTCTTTAAGGGTAATTTTTTCGTTTTTTTCAGGCTCTCGCTATCGTTAGGTCCGCTTATCACGGCGAGGACGGAAGTCCGCAGCGATCTGGAAGAAGAATCACGTGCGCCGAGTGTGATCGGTGCACCAAAGGAGCAGGAAAGAAAATCGGCGAAGAACAGAAAGATCCTTCGCAACGGCAACGACAGTGACAGGATGTCGTACACGAATCGATTCCCATCCTCTCAGCACACCCGCTACCGCAGTAGCTGGGGTCCCTCGTCCGTGTCTGTTTTCAATAGAGCGGATGTTCCAAGGCCATCGCCCGAAGAAGAAGAATATGCTGACTTCTATCACGAACGCCTTCACTCGGCACAGAGTCGTCAGTTGATACCCCTTCAGGAAGATCTCGCTGATTGGATCAACAAAACCATCAGTGAGTCACAACATTTTTTTATTCATCCGCCATTTTATTTTTGAAATTTTGACATTTTATTTGCAATCAGTGACCCCAAAAACACCCTTATACTTAATTTCACCTAATTCCAAAGTTTCTTTAGCATACCCGGTCGCCATATTGGATCCGCCATTTTTTTCTTGAATTTTTGACTTCAGATTCGTAATCAGCGACCCCAAAAATCTTCATATACTGAATTTCACCTGAATCCGATGTTTTTTTAGCATTCTTGGCCGCCATATTAGATCCGCCATTTTGTTTTTTGAATTTTTGACTTATGATTCGTAATCAGCGACCCCAAAAACCGTCTTATACTTTATTTCATCTAAATCCGATGTTTCTTTAGCATATACTCGGCCAGTAAAAAATTATCCCTAATGATAAGCGATTGTTTGATCAAAAAAACCCTAAAACTTTTTTCAGATTTTAGGAAGTTGAGAATTCTCTTTAATAATCCCTCACATAATAGTGGGGGTGAAAATACTCGGACTCACCCCTAAAACCTACTCCCTATGGAAAACACCAAAAGGCCCACAACTTTTTTCAGATTTTAAGACGTCGAAAGTTGTCTTTAATAATCCCCCACATACTAGTGTAGGAGAAAATACCCGGAACCACTTCAACAATCCATCCCCTAATGGAAAACACCTTAAAAAATCATTAAGTCAACTTAAAAACTTAAAAGCCCTTAACTTTTTACAGATTTTAATACCTGAAAAGTTTGTGGCCTTTTTGGTTCTTTCATAAGGGGTGGATTTCAGTGGCAGGTCTGAGTATTTTCACCCCCACTATTATGTCGGAGATTATTAAAGAGAATTTTCCACGTTTTAAAATCCGAAAGAAGATACGAGCTTTTTGGTGTTTTTCAAAGGGGTGAGTTTTAGGGGTAGTTCCGAGTATTCTAACCGCCACTATAAAGAGAAGTATTATTAGAGAAAACTTTTCACGTATTAAAAACTGCAAAAAGTTATAGGTTTCTCGGTTTTTAAGTCAATTTTGTGATTTTTAAAAGATATTTTCCATTAGGGGAGGTTTTATACGTTGGTCCGATTATTCTCACCCCCGCTATTATGTAGGGACTTATAGAGAATTTTTCACGTCTTAAAATCTGAAAAAATTGTGGAGTTTTTGGTGCTTTCATCGATTTGGTGATTTTGGAAAAATAATTTTTCACTAGGGGTGGTTTTACATCGCCGAAATTAAAAAGTTTGGGATTTTTGCATATAATCTATAAGGGATGAAGAAGTGAAATATATATAATGAAATGAATCGAGGCCACATAAAAGACGCATGCGAAGAAAATAAAATCATTTTTGTTTCATAATAATCTTGACTGTGAATAGATGAGAATTTATATTCTATTAAACTTCTGTCTCTCGGGACACGCGATTCTTCATAAGATATTATTGTATCACATGCACATCGTGATAATAGTAAAAATAGAGTGCAAATAGAGGAAAAATCGTCAGAAGACAGAAATTCGTACCCGATTTGACTGGTACTGCTTTTCGTGCGGAAATTCGATAACCATTGCTGCTGGGACTAGGATTGTTGATTTATGAGACTTGGGTTACAGAGAGATCGAACGAACTAAATTATCCACTAGCTTGGTGCAGCCTGACAGACGGTAATACTGTATAATACTGCCAATTATTCGGTGCTTGGAAACGCGATCTTCCTCCTCTGGAAATAGCTATGGGGTCAAAGTTCAATCTCCTCTCTTAATAAGAGACTGAAGAAGCTTGCAACTTTTACGATAAACGAAAATTTTTCTTTTTTCTAAAACTTATACAAGATTTAAAATTTTATGGTGAAAAGTAGTTGTATTCAACCCAAACAAGGATCCAATAAAGTTTCAACTTCATCGTGAATTTGGAACGTACCTTACTTCATCCCTTAAAATAAAATAATTCACCAAAATTAGCCTAATTCGTTGTGTCAATATTTTATTGCTGATAATGATTCTTTCCAATGATAAAAAACACCCCAAAAAGTTTTAACCCTGTAGGTCATTTGGAACTCACCCCATATCATCCCTTATTCCAAAAAAATTCACCAAAAAATTCCTAATTGGTGGGATAAAAATGTTATTGTCGATAATAAGATTTCTTAATGTTAAAAGACTCCAAAAGAAGTTTGAGTGAGTTCCAAATGAGCTGGAATTCATCACCAAAAACTTTTTGGGATGTTTTTTAGCATTGAGAAGACTTATTATCAATAATAAAATTTTGACTCGATGATTTAGGGAATTTCTGGTGAATTTTTTAATTCTATGGATTGACATGGGGTGAGTTCCAAATACGTGCGGGGGTTGAAACTTCGGTGGGTTATTTATTGGGTTGTACAGAAATACTTTTCACCAAAAAATTTTGAAACTTGTATGTGTTAGAAGAAAAAATGTTTTTATTTTAATTTTATATGTATTTTTTTAAAAATAATTTTATAGCATTTTGATGAAAAAATGTGAATATCGTCGTTCTTATGCAGATTATCGTTTCTTTAGAAATCTTTCACTCAGTTTAAGCCTGCATTGCTGTCAGTGACTAATCAATAATCAATATTGCGTATCAATAAGCGTTCGAAACAAGATCCGATCGATCTCTCTTTCCTCTGCAAGTCTACTTACAATGGGCTTTGAATGTAATCAGAAAAGCACATATAATATGTATATTGAACGTATAAGTATATTATTAAAGGCTCTATAAATTGTGTTATACCATATGCATTATGCATAATGATTATTAGATATTAATATTATGTGCATACTGCATACAACTGCATAAGATGTGTACGTTATATTCAATGCTAAATATTGGAATCGGTGACAATTTGTAGACTAGGATATCCACAAAATAAATTTTCAAAGGTTGATTTGAACCATTTTATACATAATACATTGACTCTTAAACAAAATACAATTTTTTTACTTTTATTTTTGCTAGGAGGATTTAGATCCTAGTTAAAAGTTTTAAATTTCTTAAAATACGTTAAGATCCCTTAAAAATCTCTTAAAATTTCAGGAATTTCTTAAAAATTCGTAGAAACCTCTTAAAGCGGATTTTGTGGAGATTGTACCACCTTCGAAATCACATATGATGGCAAACACAGCACGACGCTCTATATTTTATTTATTTATGCATCGACTTGCATTGATTCCATATTAGGAAAGCGGTCGAAAGGCGGTCGCGATTCCCATGTGTATATATGTGGTTACAATGCATTCTCTTTGCCTTATTTCCTTTTACTTTAGAGACAAAGGACAAAGGATATAAGTACATAGGAAGATTGAATCTGATTCCTTGGGAAGTACTTTTCTGTCCCTTTTGTAAGCGACGAGATCAAGAGGATCAAAAACTCTCCAGCATCAGATCCATCATTCCTTTCTGACAGTTACGAACATACTCAGCAAATCCTCTTACAAATTTTCTAACGAGGGACGTTCAAGATTCCATTTTTCCATCACGAATATCTTTCATAAACTGTTTTTACTGTGTTGAATCAATAAATTCTCTTTTTATTGAAAATATTATTTTTTCGGTCTTGAAAAATGCTCAAGTCCTCCTAGCTCATCCAAAATGTTCTTCTCTTATAAACAGCACATTGCGGATTCAAGTCTCGTTGCCGCCATTTTTAAAAAAATTTTTATTATTGTGTTTATTTAATTAAAATTCTTTTAAATCCCATGCAATTTTTGTAAATCTCTTAAAATTCTGGGAATTGATTAAAACTCGGAAAATAAATATATAAGACAATTTTTCAAATTGAAAACTCTGTTTATCTATATTTATCGCCTTTCGCAGTTCAGAGTACTCAGTAAACTAGACAAACTTTTATGGTTCTAGCCTCGTTAGGGAGTTGTTCTAAGAATTTTTGCCGTATGGTCTCAAGTTGTAACCCAGTAACTCTATAAAATAAGTTTTACCCACTTTGGGTCGCGTATCTGACTGGACAACGAAATACTGCAAGATTTATTTCTTAACATAATCAATCTATCATTTATTAAGTTAGACAGTTTCAACTTTGGCACTTTAAGTTGAGATCTTCCAATTGCGGGTGAAGCTATTAATTTCCTGAAATCAAGAAATCCTCAATTTAGGAATTAAATTTTTATCTTTAATATGTTCAGTGCAATGAATTCCCTACGCTAAAATTATTGAAAAATTTTTAAAACTTTTTGTAATCATATTAAATACCTTGAAACTAAGAACATATGAACGAAAACTTGCAAAAAATGAAGAAAAAAAAATTTCCGAGATGAGGATTCGAACCCTGGCTGGGGTAATTGAGTTCAGACTTAAAGAGGAAAGTATATTTGAAAAATATTGGTTTCGTAGATATCAAATTCCAGATTTCTTGGCCCATTGTGAACGTGGAAATAAAAACAATACGTTTCCCCCGTCTTTTTAAATTTCATGCCCATTCAGTTGGAATATACTGCAAAACGGAAGTCCAAATGTCTTTCCCACGTCGAGCCAGATGCCAATCTTTGTGTTGCTTTTGCATGCAAATACCGTTTAAGTTTACACACGCATTTTTATGAATCGCGTTTCAAAAACGTGGAAATTAAGAAACAAAGTATTTTGTTCAACATATAAGAAAATCAAATGTAAACATTTTTGGAACTTCTTTCTATTATACATGTAAAAAGAAATATTTATTAGTCCCCGTATGGATTTGAAAATTCTGCCTAGAAAATCAAAATAATTGTGCAACTAAATTAAATGGAATAACAAAATATATTTAAAAAATTTTAAATGCCTGACTTGGGTTAAAATATTCTCGAATTTGAACGATTTGTTTATATTCAAAGTGAGTCCAATTGAAACCGCGAATTAAATTAGATGTCTCATTAACTGAAGTTGTTGCTTTTGCATTGGAAATTAACATGGAACTTTCTCCTTTCTGAATATCTTCCTTTCCCAATATCTAGAATGGTTTGTGCAAGACTAAATTGTTTTTAAATTTATTCCATTTTCAAATTTTGCGAAATCATTAAGAATTCTTTAAAATTCTGTAAAATTTCTGATAAATTTTAAATTTCCTGAAAATGCCACAAAATCTCAATAGATCTTTAGCAATATCTTAAAATCCCATGAAATCTTTTGAAATCTCTTAAAAATTAAAAAGTAAAAATAAATTAATAAGTCTTAAAAACCCTTCAAAATCTCTTAAGAATTTCAAAAATCACAAGAATACTTTTCAATTTTTTTTTAATTCTACGAAGTCCTGGAAAAAAAGTTGTTTATATTAAAATCCTGAATTACAAATAATGATATCGAATAAATGACTTAATTCGGGACATTACTTTATAATTTATAATGATATGAAGACATTAATGACATTTATTAAAAACCGGTTCATAATTCAAGCGATATTAATATATATTCGATAATTATCGAATTTATAATAATATCGCTTGTATTTTACTTAATTGGTTTAATTAAATTAGTTACTTTACACAGTGGGGAAAATAATCTCATAAATTAAATTTATAAGTTTCTCGGAGAACCTTTCAAAGTTTGGAAAAATCAACAACATAAATCTACTGACCGAATGCACCGAAAGGTGAAATAAAATCGGTGAGATTGAGAGACCGAGGACAAAAGTTACTGGAGCAGAGCGTCATTGATTCTCGATTATTCAAGGCAACGGTAATAATAATTCGGTACTGAAATTTAATTTATTTCAAGTACATTACGTAAATTCGTACTCGAAAAGGTCATTATCTGCAAATATCAGTTTTTTTTACAAATAGGAGACCTACACGCGCACAATTATTTATTTCACTTCTTACAACTTTAAGTCATTCAAAAACCAATGAAATTTCGCTGATTCGAATTCAGAGAACATATTTAAAACAACAATGTATGAGAGATTTTAAGGATATTTCGGTACATCACGTTTTTTAGAGAGGAAATTCAAGAGGTTTCTAGGAATTTTAATGGATGTTGACAATTGTTAAGTAATTTTTACGGAGTTTAAAAGATTTTTAGGATTTTTAAAAGAATTCGTAGAATTTTAAATATATCAGAATATTTCGCGGAATTTTAACGGAATTCATGAAATTTGGAAGTTATTTTTTTAGAGCTCAGTAATTTTAAGGGATTTCAAAAGGTTTCAGAGAATTTTAAGGGTCTGTAAGGAATTTTCAATGTTGTAATAAAATTTCCAGTAATTTAAAAATAGGTCAAGAGTTTTTAATGATTTTTAAAATATTTTACACTATGTTAAAGAATTTTGTGAAATTTTTTGAGATTTCTAATAATTTTAAGGGATTTTCTGATTTTTAAAAGATTTTTTAGAATTTTAAGGATTTTATGGAATTTAATGAGATTTTAAATAATTTTAATGGGTTTTAAAGGACGTAAGGGGACTTTAAATATTATCGTACAATTTACAGAATTTCAAGAAATTTCTGCGAGTTTTAAGAGATTTCAACGAATTTTAAGGGATTTCGAAAGTTTTTGTGAAATTTTCTGTGATTTAAAAAGTTTACTGGGGTTTTTAAGACATTTTCACGAATTTTAAAATATTTCAAGAAATTTTTATGAATTTAAAACTATTTTATGAGGTTTAAAGGATTTTAAAGCTTGTCAGGTAATTTTATTAAGGTATTTCAAAAGCATTTCTATAAATAATGATTTTTAAAAGGTTTTGTAGAATTTTTAAGGATTTCATGGAATTTGATAACATTTTTAAGGATTTTAAGAGATTTTAAATGTTAAGAAATTCCAAGGAAAGGATTCTTTGTTTAAATATGTAATTAAGTGTAAATAACCCAGTACTAAATCCAAAGCAAAGACAAAAATCTTCCTAAACTTTGAAAAGTAACTAAGAATTCAAAAGATCCGAATTTCAATTCAATTAAAAAATTGCAAATGTCAAATAAAAATATTTTGATTGATGACTATCCGGAAAAAATAACATTTAAAGATTAAATTACCTCTTCTACTTAATTAAAGTCTGCAATACGAGCTTGACGCTATGTTTATATTCGGTTGCATGTGTAAGTAACGAGGGTGACAAGAGGCAAAAGGGATGAAAGAAAATAAAAAAAAAAAGTTTTTATCAGTACAGATCACTCGCTTACATTAGTTCATTAAAATTCAGAAAGTGTGTGTACTTTTTATGCTCATTTACAATGCACATTGAAAATTAAAGAGTGTACAAACAAATGTCAATGTGTGGCAAAACATATGAGCATCTGCTTCTGCTTGTATATTATAGTTGCAGCGACTCTGACTCACCGGAAGTTGGCCGGCCCCACCCCCTTTACTCTTGGCAAGCTTCCTCCACTTGTATATAGACACGTCTCTCCCTGAAAAGGACCCGATGCCGCATTACGCATAATATGGCACGCTTGCGCGTCTAGCGAATTTCGCGAGGGTCGTAAAATTTGCTCACGAGTGCACATTTCGAGTACGGTTCATAGAATGCCAACTAAGCATGCATTTCTGGAAAAAAAGAGAAATAATTAAACGGAGTGGAAATTGGCTGATGGTCAAAACAAGGATCGGGGCTTGTTATACGAGTTTTACCAATGATAGAGTTTAAGGGCATGTGTTACTTACCATATAAGCAAGTTTTTAAACCCGGTTTTTTTTCTACAATTTTTACATTTTCAAAAAAATTTTAGTCAACATCCGTCCGTGTTCACGTTCTTGACGGATGTTGACTATAATTTTTTTGAAAATGTAAAAATTGTAGAAAAAAAACCGGGTTTAAAAACTTGCTTATATGGTAAGTAACACATGCCCTTAAATTTGATGTTTCTGAAAGAGAAAGCAGCAAAAGATGAATTTTCAACTAATTATTTATTGTTAAATAAAGTTAGAAATGAAGGTAGAAATAAAAGAGTAGATCGTGTTTTATGTTGCAAAAGTATTTCAAAAAGCAATAGATGAATACAGTTTACATCCACTTTACATTAAAAATTCATACATTTCTTTTTGAAAATTTGCTATCGCTGAAGTAGATCGAGTTTTGCAATATGTACATCTCAAGAGATGCGATAGATTAGAAAGTTTTATTACATCGGAGTTTTCAAATTACAAAGAAAATTTCTGTAAATGGAGTACATAAAAACAGTTTTTAAAATTGATACCACTTTTTGTATTCTAACAGTGAAGAGGAAAACGTTGGAGAAGGAATTTCATATAGATACAATATAAAATGACACACTACCTAAAATTCTGCAACGCCACTGTACTTTTTATACTTCTTTTAAATGTTATTTTTCAAAGTGCATCTATACATAAAAATCACAGAAATGTATAACTAAAAATATAACGCAACCTACTTTTTTTCTCTGAGTCAGAAGTTCAAACCTTTCTAGCATATATAATAGAAATATTGATTCGCTGACCTTCCAAAGGAATCAGTTATCCAGAACATAGACCTTTATTTTTCGATATTTGTTGTTCATTTAAAGATTTCCTACTCAAACTAATCCTCTATCTATCCTCCAAGCTACACAAACCTACAGTTCACTTCGCACCAGAAAGATCAAATCCAATAAAATAAAGAGCGGACTGTGATTTTTATGTATAGATGCACTTTGAAAAATGGCTATCGTTGATTTGTATTGGCGCATTTACTAAGGAAACGTTGGGTAAGACAGTCTGGTTTTAAGACAAAGAAGGGTTTGAAAGGTGGCTTTCTCTAAAAATGCACTAACTGCAAACCTAAGAAGGGAAGTTTATTGGATACAATATAAAATGACACACTACCTAAAATTCTGCAACGCCACTGTAC
>UCOK01019388.1:24451-51938 GCA_900474325.1 Synergus umbraculus
GACAGTCTAAAGTTCATCTTTTGCGAAAGGACTTTTGCGACCAGAGCATCAGGTCCAGAAACATCAATCGGATATCCAGTGGAGTTGCGTTTTACATAGACATGCGGGGGAAAGTGAAATGATCCCACCTTCATCTTGAATCCATTCAAATCCAGGAGTTTATTCGGAAAGAGTTTGCTTTTCTTGGTGTACTTTTGGCTTGTGCAGATTCCAGTGAAGGGATTGAAATAATGCAGCGTTTTGATTGATCGATGATTCTGGTGCAAACCATTTTCGGGTTTTTCTACAATCTCAAGAATCGTGAATTCAAGGAAATAGTTGGACCACATGTTGTGGAGTAACTTTTTGTAACTGAGAATGGGTTTTCTTCTCTCTGGTATGGAAATCATCAAACACTTGGGTCGAATTTTCTTTCCGAGCAACTGAATGAGAAACTGGAGTGTATCAGCGTTTTCTGTGTTTTGTAGATTTCCATTTGTTAACTGAATCGCGATGAAAAGCGCTTTCAAATTTTGATGTAATAGTGGCTGTATCAAAGCCTCTCGTGATTTGGAAGCATTAGACTGACATAAACTGATTATCTGACTCGGAATTTCATGCAGTATCTTCGCTATGATTTTTGATATTCGACTGTCCTGAATTTGCAAATCTTCACTAACTATTAACACTGTTTCAGAAACTTGCATCTTTCTTTTGATGTGGCTGGTGAGAGAGTTGAGCCATTTTTGATCGTTATATATTCCGGTAACATTTAAAAGAAGTATAAAAAGTACAGTGGCGTTGCAGAATTTTAGGTAGTGTGTCATTTTATATTGTATCCAATAAACTTCCCTTCTTAGGTTTGCAGTTAGTGCATTTTTAGAGAAAGCCACCTTTCAAACCCTTCTTTGTCTTAAAACCAGACTGTCTTACCCAACGTTTCCTTAGTAAATGCGCCAATACAAATCAACGATAGCTATTTTTCAAAGTGCATCTATACATAAAAATCACAGAAATGTATAACTAAAAATATAACGCAACCTACTTTTTTTCTCTGAGTCAAAAGTTCAAACCTTTCTAGCATATATAATAGAAATATTGATTCGCTGACCTTCCAAAGGAATCAGTTATCCAGAACATAGACCTTTATTTTTCGATATTTGTTGTTCATTTAAAGATTTCCTACTCAAACTAATCCTCTATCTATCCTCCAAGCTACACAAACCTACAGTTCACTTCGCACCAGAAAGATCAAATCCAATAAAATAAAGAGCGGACATCACGACTTCTCCATTGCTCTCGACTTGGTTCTAACATACTTGCAGAAACAGCCATTGTGATCCTCTCTTTGTCGACTCTGCAACTCTCATGAAGTAATTGTCAAGAGTCTCAAGACTTGGGGCGATATAATGTCAAGCGTGTTTCTCTTGCTCGCACAATGGCAGATAACATGGCTTCGTTGCCAGTTCCGGGTGACCGAGATCCCGATTCCTCGTGGCGCGTTGTATTATGTAGTCGTGTGTCTCCTCCCTGTGTCTCTTTGCCCGGCCGCTGTCTGAAAGGGACACTCGCGAGCCTACATGGTATTTATTCACGTACATGAGGCACGTGAGTCCTCCCTTTCCCTCTTAGAAAGCCCCATGGCCCTCGGCCCATGGGAGATTGGGGGCATTGAAGGGAGAACGGAGATCGGAGTGAGGTTCGCATATAAACGTAAAGCGTTATCACGAGTTCTGCCATTGCCATTGTGTTGCCGCCTCTTGTATCCTATATGCTATATCTGTCCGATGGCTGTTAGCTGTTAGTTGTTGGCAATGTTGGCTCTTGGCTGTTGGCTGTTACTTAAACCGCATGTCACGTGATGGGTTCTGCCCCACGGGAGCAAGAGCGAGTTGAGAGTTTTTTTTTGTCCATGTGCGGGTGCAACCCTATTGTTGCCAGGTCGAGTCACGAGCCCGTACACGGGTTCTCATTACCATTCGTATCTCCATCGCTTGAACGAGTCGCGGACTCATGGCTCATGGCCCAACCTAGTTCCTATTTCCCATCACGTATAGGAACAGATATACCTCCGACGAGACGTGTGGGCCGCCTACTCGAAGAGATCAGCTGCTTTTGTTTAAGTTTTATGCTTTTCCTGTCGCTTTCGCTTTTGATAGACGCCCTTTTTGATACTATCGACTCTCCAGGTACTTTTTTCTTTTCTCGCGATGAGGGGATGCACTCGGAATTGAGAGATGAGATTGGTGATGCGGAATTGACTGGAAGGATGGGTCTTATCTGATTGGAGGGGATTGTGGTCAGGAGAAGCTGAAGTGGCTGAAGTGGCAGGGAGAGTGGTAGATAGCTTCTCGGGAAACTAAGAGGAAACTAGAAATTGGTAGATTAATATTAATAATAATAAAGTAGGATGAATTCATTTATTTATTCTGTTCACATTTTGATGCTGCTACTCTCTTAATCTGAACCAGCGATAAGTATACCGCTTATTCCAGTCAGTGATTGGTGCTATACATGCTGATGAACCAGTGAGTTATTAGAATTGTCATTCTCGTTTCTTCATTTATTACTTTTGAAAAGAGAAGTTTTAGAAACTAAATTTACTGGTAGGCTAATTAACATACGTCCATAAATTCTCTTTTACTTTTAAGAAGTAAGACACAATCTCGGTGACATCTCTCTAAAGCCTCGATAGAGATTTGAATGTGGGTCAGGCGAACGCGTCTTCCCCTACCTAACATATGCCCTTCTTGTCCCCATGTGAAATATGCCCTTCTTGATCCCTATGTTAGAAACGGCCTTTTTATCTCCTTATGACATACGCCCTTTTTGAACTCCACATGACATACCACTGTTTTTTTTAGAAATTTTTAAATTTCTAAGAGATTTTTAAGAGAATTGTGATCGAAATTATTGCAACTGCGTTCATTGAACATAATTAGTTCTAATGATATTTAATTTAATTATTATGATCAATTGTTATAAAGAAATTCTTATTAGTGTTTGTTTTACATAGAAAAAATTGTTTGCTTCACGCTAGTTGTTAAGTTTTTTATAAAATTCATAATTTTTAACAAAAAACTGGCTTAAGTTAACAATGACTAATTGTATAAACATATTTATAAACAAATTCTTTATAAATGAGTTTTTCTCATGGTTCAATTGATTTTTCTGGCCAAAAGTGATTCACAATTGTCTTTAAAGTTATTTATATACCTCATGCTTCATCAAAGATAAACAATGATTGTCAATAACAATTTAATTAAACAAGTCTCCCAATCGACCGTTTTCTCGTAGAAAAAAATGGTATTTTCTTCAATTAGTATTGAAGTGATTAGTATTAGTATTTATTGCGATGACTAATCGACGAAATGGAATAAATAATAATTTATATAATTATTATAAACAATTTTTTAAAAATAATAATCATTTTTAATTTTATTTTATAAATTTTACATGTAAAAGGGCGTTTTTCCGATGAAATTATCCGACAATAAACTAACAGTGATTCAAAAATTGAATATAGGACATTAAATGACAATTTGCGTAATTGTTAATAACAATTTTTATAACAGTCTGTGACAATCTGCGGTTGGAGTAGAAAAAGTTATTTTTTCTTCAATCATTTTTGTGATGATCTTATTTGTGCTATTGAATCAAAGAAACAATCGATGCTGACAATAATAATAAGATTATTATAAACAAACATATATAAAAAAACCGATTTTTTTTATTTTAATAATTATTATTCGAATAATACACATTTCAAGAAGTTATTGAACGAAGAATTAAGTCAAAATTTTAATAGAAAAAAATGGCGGATTTGTAAAGACAGAATTGTTATTTTTCATGAAAAATTTTGTTTTTAACATATCTGATATGAGGTTCAGTGTCTCCTTTCCAAATCGTGCAAATGCAGCACAACGACGCAGCATTCAATGAAAATTGAGTCAAGTTGCTCGTAAAATGCCTTATAAGCAATAAATCGCATTATTTAATGAAATCTGCCTGAGGCTCAAAAAACAACAAGTCGTTTAATACATGAAGAGTTTGAAGACGAGGACAAGGCAAAGATCGATGCTATGCTGTTATATCTTTATGTGTTACACAATAAAATTACACAATACGCATATATGGTTAATTCTCCAAATATAGTACACTTTTTAAATAAGTCACTTTTTAAAAAAAAAATTTCTAAAAAATTCTTTCAATTCTGATTCTTTTGAAAGTTTCTAAATTCTTTTAAAATCTCTTGCATTTTTTTCCAAAATTTTTTGAATGATTAAAAAGTCTTTTAATCCCATAAACAATTTTGAATTAAAATAAAAAGTGTATAAAACTGTAGTTACACTGAAATCTATCTTTTTTTTTTTAATATTGACCTGGACCGAGTTCTGTTGCGTGCCGCTTGATTAAACTGCAATGTAATCAAGGTTATTTAATTCCGTATTGATGTATTATATATAGAAAAGTAATAACTTGTTTCGCGAAGAAGTGGGGCACTTATAAAACGAGGCTTTTATCGTCTCTTCCGGATTACGCGACGTTTGCCATTGTTTAGAATAAATCGAAGAGTAAAGATGAATGATTTTCTTAACGACCCACTTCCCGTCAACCAACCGATCGGCACGAAAGTTGCGCGAAACATATTTTACTAAATTTACAGGAGGCTTAAGAGATTTATGAAAGTTTATATATTAGAGGAAAAAAAAAAACGAAAAGAATTCATGAAATTACGTAGAAAGGGGATTATTATACTTTCTCTGTCAAGTCGTCCTATATTTAGAAATCGTATTTTGAAAAATCGAAATTTTGACATCGTCACATCCAAGAGAGTACTTTTCAACCTAAATACACACAAAATAGTAGAGAATTAATTTTTAATACGGTTTACTTTCGTTACTTTAGAAAATTTCAGTTACTTTAAGATATTTCAGAAATTTTATTTTGTTTATTTCAGCGATATACGAGAATTTATTGTTACTTTAAGTTACTTCAAAAAATGTCGGTTACTTCAAGAGACTTCAGTTACTTCTGGCTACTTCAGAAACTTCAGAAGGCATCATATCAAATTTTTGATATTTCAAAATCAAAATTGTTTTAGATTTAGTTTTTGGAAAATTCTCTTTTATTAATTACACTATATGTATATACATATATATTAATGAAGAACTTTTTAGTTTAGCTTGTTCAATATCATTCTAACGGTACTTGTAAAAGAAGGGCTTTACTTATTCCTAAGGAAGTACAATGGACTGTTTCATCGAACATTCAATTTACGCACTGTGAAATTCATGAGTGCCCTCATTCAAAGTACTTACCATTTAATTAATGAGCAAAGAAACAATAACTTTTGACTCATTATAAAGACAAGATCGATTGATTCACGAATTTGAAGACGAATTTTTAGATATTTTAAGGAATTTCAATGGGATTCTAGGTTTTTATAATTTTTAACAAATTTTGTGGAAGTTTAAACGATTTTAAGGCATTTAAATGTTTATCATAAAATTTTGATGGATTTCAAAAGATTTTTATGATTTATAAAAGACTATGAAATTTTAAGAGATTTTAAGAATTTTCACTGAATTTAAAAAGATTTCGTGAAATTCTAAAGATTTTTGTGATATTTGAAGAATTTCATTAGGTTTCTAGGAGTTTAAAAATGTTTCTATGAATTTTAAGAGATTTAAACAAATTCTAAAGGAATTCAAGAAGTTTCTAGGAGTTTTAAAGAAATTTTGAGAATTTTTTTTTTCAAATTTTGTTTTTCTTGATATTTTACGGAAATTCAAGAGATTTTTGTGACAAATAATTGCACAATTGTCGAATTTAATAAACAAATTTTCAATAAAATTGAAAATTTCTATGCCTGAAAATAAAAAAAAAATATATTTTTATTAATTAACTTAAAAGTATAATTAATTTTTTGAACTTTTTTGTTTCAGATGTGGATTACGTAACAGGCGAAAATTTTTTCGAATCTCTGGACAATGGATCCGTGGTGTGTCGCCTCGCGAGAGTGATTCAGGAAAAAGCCAAATCAGCTATTGAAGCTGGAAAAGCGAAGGGGGTAAGACTCATTCTCTAAATGTCGATAACCACGCGATTCTCGTGAATTACTCGACTTTCCCTACACTAATGACTTCAAGTCGTGGCTCTAATTTAATTTTATGTAACAATGCAAAAACCGAGCCTCAATTCCTTTTTTGTTAATTAGAGTTGATAAGAGTCCTATCTGTACTGCTGCATCTTTCTGAGAACGTGAGATTTAATTCTTAAGGCCATTTATCAATTATCCGATGCCTACCTTATTACCGAAATTTTTTCTCTGTAATGGCATTTCTACATTTACTGCGTTATTGATTTAAAAATTTCTTAAAAATTGAAGTAAACACACTAATTTGGGTTTAACTAATCCTAAACTTTCATAGTAAGAAATACATTTTTTTAAAAATACTTTTTTTGATAAAATTGCTGATATAGCCTTAATCGGTATAAAAAACAAAACTCAATTTTGAAAGCATGAAACATAAATTATTTCTAAATACTTCTGTTGTTACAAGTAACTAAGTTACTTTTTCGTTTCTCACTATTTTTTTTTAAATCTCTCCATAGAATATTTTTGCACAAAAAATTGTTTGGAATAGTTTCATTATTATTCGAAATTTTTTTTCTGATAATTTTTCCTTAATTACTTAAGGTCATTTTTTTTAGTAATTAGAGTTTAAATTAATTTTTCTGTTTTTCAGCCGGTACCCGTAATAAAAGGAAGATGTTGGGAAAATGCTGCCCGGCGAAGTTTCTTCTCCCGCGACAATATGGAGAATTTTATTCAATTTTGCAGAAGACTCGGAGTTCACGAGAATCTTCTCTTCGAAAGCGACGACCTTGGTGAGAAAGTTTTCTTTGCAAAATTGCGGAACTAAATTTTATAACAATTTTAAACCTTCAAAAAATATTCCTGAGTTTCTCAAAATCCATTCAGAATCCCTCATAATCTTAAACATTTTTTAATCCTTCGAAATATTTTGTACCTTAGAAATATTTAAAAATCTGTTGAAATGCTTTCGAAAACTTTTCGAAGCTCCTTTGAAATCTCGCAAAATTTTCGAAATCTTCCGAGATTCAGTCAAATTTAAAGAATTCTTTTTATTATTAATAAATTCCTTTAAAGTTTTTTTTATTATTGTTTTGAAATTACTAAAATTCATTTTAAATTATTCTACATTTTAGAAATTCTTAAATCTGAAAATTTAGTAGACAAAAATTAGTAAACATCCTGAAATAGCCAATATGTATTTCTAAAATATCTGAAACTTAAAAAGATCTACTTTCACTTCAATTAAATTGTCACATATAAATTTATAGAACTACGTTGGTACACAATGTAGAAAAAAATAGTTGAAATGTAATTGATAAACTCTCTGTAACTTCGGAACGCTCTTGTTTCTCTTTCCCACGTATTCAAGGCCCAAATGTCATTCAGTGGGTCAGCGGAGTCGCGAGTAGTAAATAATTATTGTCGAAGGGTTGGGTTGGGCGCCAATTTCTCGAGCAAAAACTATACTTATACATTATTATGCACTGTACATTTAATACTTAATGGATTTCAAAGGATCTTCACGATTTTTCAAATTTATGAAATTCTAGAGCAAGTGTTAATCTCAAAATTCCATTCTCCATTTTACTCAAAGAAAATTATAGATAAATATTTTTTCGCTCTGTAGCACTAATCTTTTTTCAAATATAAGACTGCATACAGAGCGAAAAAATATTTAATTTCGATACTTTTGCATAAAATGAAGAATTCAAAATCTATAAACTTCAAAATTCAATATTTTCATTTTTCTTGAAAAATATTTGAATTAAATATTTTCTTGCCCTGTGCGCATAATTCTAGTTAAAAACTGATTAATTCTACAGGGAGAAAAAATTCCGATTTGAATGTTTG
This sequence comes from Synergus umbraculus, assembly GCA_900474325.1. Lineage (NCBI taxonomy): Eukaryota > Metazoa > Arthropoda > Insecta > Hymenoptera > Cynipidae > Synergus > Synergus umbraculus. The sequence goes on from UCOK01019388.1 coordinate 32,385, forward strand.
TTAAGTAAAATAAAGTAATCGAGTTTTTAGAATGGAACTTGGCTCCAACACCATTATAAAAACCTAGGCACTTGGAAAAAAGCCTAAATGCTCTTATTTAAACCATGCAAGATAAAAATGACAAAACAGTCGACGTTTCTCATTTTTTTTGTGCCATCCGCTCTTTATAGCGTCATGCAACGTCACTCAGAGTCGAGCCTACCTTTTGTAGGCGTACAAAAGCAGCCGAGTCAGCTGGCTTGCATATTTCCCTGATATCACTCGTTCCTCTTTGGATACAAAAAAAGCTTGAAAGTACATCTACATATAGTCAAGTACTTGGGTATTACATATCTTCAGTAGAAATCTACTCAGTTAGTATGTATCTGAGTCTCCGACCCACTCTATATACAGTTCTATACAGTCAGAATCAATAACAGGGTCTCGACTCTCTTTCAAAGGAAACAGCATTTTGAGTATTCAATATGAATCCGTGATCGGTTCCAATTAAATGGAGTAAGCAATTCATGGAAATGACAATTATCGTTGTAAACGGAAGAAAGATTTAATTTGCTTCAAGAGCCCAAGAAGCTTTCAATTTGATTAAGAATCATTCTTTTGATGCAGACATCGTTTGAAGTTTTTTTGAATGGCTTACTTCAGACTTTTCTAGTACCGAGGTATATTTTTTTAATTAGATAGTTAAATTTTCGATTGAATTTAGATGTGGAATTAAATAGTGGAATTTTAAGCAATTTCATGAGGTTTCTAGGAATTCTAAGAGAATTTAAAGAATTTGAAGGGATTTCAAAGATTCTCGTGGAAGTTAAAGAACTTTACGAAAGTTTAAGATAGATTTAATGTCCAGTGAGTGAAAAACAGTGTTTTTTTTTTGTTTACAAGAAAATTACTCTTTGATAGAAGAAACTAATGGAATTTAAATTTTACAGTATTACACGGACAACCACGAAACGTCATATTGTGCCTACTGGAAGTGGCTCGACTAGCCTCCCGATATTCGCTGGAGCCTCCAGGTTTGGTACAACTCGAAAGGGAAATTGCTGCTGAACAAGAAAGAGATCTTCACTGCCTTTCAGACAGCGGCATCTCCCACAGCAGTTTAATCTCCTGGCAATTTCAGTCCCCGTCTCCAACCGCATCACCGAGACCTCCGACAGACAAAATGAAGCACAGCAGGTAGACAACTAGACAACTAGACAATTAGATTGTGTAATAAAACCACTCGGACGAATGATCCGATTAACGCCCACTAGTCACGTACGACTAGCGACTAGCAACTCTTGACACCCTCGACACGAGGGATCCAACATTAAGTGGAAGTCTTTAAGTTTTATCGTTCTCAAAATACATTTTAAGGGCGTTGGACTCAAATGCTAAACTCAAAATTCCATTCTCCGTTTTACTCAAAGAAAATTATAGATAAATTTTCTTTCGCTCTGTAGCACTAATTGTTCTTCAAATATAAGACTGCGTACAGAGCGAAAAAATATTTAATTTCGATACTTTTTATTAGATATTTTCTCGTTCTATGCGCATAATTCTACAGGTCGTACACTAGATTTCAAAAATGATCAACCCCTCATTAAACATCTTAAATTTCAAAGTATGGAATTTTGATAGCTTTAACGTTCAGTGTTAAAGTTAAAACTTTTTTTGGAGAGTTAATAAATTTCATTTATTATAAAGTAAATAAATTTTGTTTTAAGTTGGAATTATATCGAATTTATAAAAGAACTAAAAAATGGAGGCCTTGAATTTTAGCAATTTTTAAAAGGAAGCTTTGCGTTTTAAACGACTTCATATATAATTAGGTATATAATTTGTGGAATAAAAGTGCTTCGTCAATATATAATAATAAATAAGGTGTGACAATTCCGCGAACGATTTTCATATTATAAAAGGAAATTCCCTTCAGCAATCGTATTGCACAATAATCCATCGCGGAAATGTTAACTAATAAATACAAGGCTCACTTTAACAATGAAAATTACTTTTCGAGGTTGACTTTATCACTCACAACAATTATAATATATTATAATAAATATATATATATATATATTTTTTTGTAGAAAAGCTAAAAGATTTGTTTTCTAATTTGAATTTCAGTTCGGTGAATGAAATGGGTGTAAAATCTGCACACTGGTTAGATCCTCCGGTAGTAAATAACCACGAGACGGAAATGAGAAGATCAGTTAGTGACAATGGACCAACTGGAAGTGATGGAGTTCCCAGCGACACAACGGAAGACGACTGGTCACGTGGTAGTGCTGAAGATCCAGATGAAGTTCCGTCTCCGTCGATTTCTCCGTCTCCTTCACCTGCCGAACCTCCAGAACACACAGGACCAATCACAGAACTCGATCGCAGGGTAATTTCAATTTCTGGAAAATTTTTAAATTATTTTTTCTCTCTAATTCTCAATAAAGAAAATTTCTGCTCTCTAAACTTGAATCACTGAAATTACACCGATTCTGAAACTCTGTTGAAACTTTCACAATCCCTTGGAATTATTTAAAATCTTCAGTACTTAAATTATTTTCTTTATTGATTAATATTATGATAGAACTTGAATTACTCAGAAAAAAAAGTTTGGAATAAAAATTTGAACTGAATGAAAAGGTTTAAAAAGATGTTTTAAAAATGTTAAATTGTTTTGAAAAGGGAGGGATAACATTTTTCAAAACACTGATAACTGGAAATTAATAAATTTAAATATAAAATTGATGAAGTTGTTTTTCAATGACAACCAATGATCAGGTAGAGTAGATGTCATAAATAATCAATAATAGTGAAGGGGCTTGGAGACTGAGTTTAACAAGTTTTTGAATTAATGACAGGAAATTGGATTTTGAGGAACAGGAGCATAAAAAATATTATTCAAAATTACATAAACATGGGTCCACTTCCTGTCGTTGGCATGTATTATCCTGACGCGCTTCGATTAGTATTTTCAACCAAGTAAGAGGCGAACAATGGTGAACAATTATTGAACACATCAAGCGAAAGAGTGTTTGAATAAATAAGTGCATTATTTGAGCTCGTTACGAATGTTAACGCGTAGGATGAAACAACTAGCATAAAATTATTATTTACTTTGCCTGCTTTGTTCTATAATTCACTCTTATATAATTTTTTCCTTAAAATTTCATAAAATCCTTAAAAATTTCTGAAAATCCCACAAAATCCTATGAAATTATTTAAAAATCGAAGAAAACACTTTAAATTTCTGAAAAGTCCTTAAAATCTTTTGAAATCCTTTAAAATCTCTTTAAATTCCGTGCAATGCCTTGAAATCCCATTCAGTACCTTGAAATAGTTTTTAATCAATTAGATTAGATTTCATCTATTAGATTAGTTCGAAAATCTTTTACTGTATTAGATCAAATTTTTATTTGCTTTATTTCTTTTTTAGGTGAGAAGAGCCACTGAAGCCGTCCAAAGGCTTTGCCAATGTCCTTCGAATAAATGTTCGAAGTTAAAAGTCCGAAAGGTGGGAGACGGCCGATATCACATAGCAGGGCGTAACGTTTTCATCAGGGTAAACTTATTTTCATTATCATTATTCATTTAAGGCCATGTATCAGTTATCCGATCCCCACCTTACCGGAATTTCTTAAGGGACTTTTCCCTTTCACTTTCTTCTCAATTCCCTTAGTTTACTCAACCGATATTAGAAATAAATATTTTTTCGCTCTGTAGCGCTATTCATTTTAAAATACAAAGCGTACAGAGCTAATAAGTATATAATTATAATACTGTTTTTGTAAAATGAGGAATTCGAAATCTATATCTCAAATTCCATCTTTATACAAAAAAAAAAGTATAAACATTATATATTTGTTGAGTAAAATGAAGAATTCCAATTTTGAGAGTAAAACTTGGATCCAACACCTTTAAATAAATATTCCCTTCGTCCTTGACTCGGTAAGGCGAGTAAACATGTGCTAAAGAAATATCTCACTAATTGTCGTGACACTGTTTGCAGCTTCTGAAGGGAAGACACATGATGGTGAGAGTGGGCGGAGGGTGGGACACCCTGGAGCACTTCTTGACGAGACACGACCCTTGCCAGGTGAGGGTTCTCAGTCGCGAAAGCACCCCACCTCCTCACAACAACAAGCACACCAACGATTTTCTTCACATTCGAGCGAAGTATCGTAGTCCGCCGTCTGATAATCACCGAGCCTAATCCACATCCAAGGATGCAAAAAATCGAGCTTTTTTGTTTCCTTTACTTTCTCTCAACACATTTTTCACTCAATACTTTAAAAAAGCAGTCTTTGTTTTATTAGAAAATCGGTGAGAAAACACTTTCTGTTACAAAAACTTACGTAATTACATTACGTAACTCGTAAGTTTTCTAGTATGGAAAATAAGAATAATTTTGCAGTTGGAATAGTTTCAAGTCGAAGGCGTAGAAATTTGAAGGTATAAGCTATAAGAGTGTTGGATCTAAGTAAAGTGGGATTCATTTTTCAAAAGAAAATATGAGTACATAGAGAAAAATGTTTAATTTTAATAGTTTTTGCTTGAGACGAACTTGGATCGAATGTCTTTAAATTTATTTTCTGAAGCTAAATTCAAATTCTACTTCGAAAATTTGCTGATCGTGTATTTTGTTTTCTTTTTAAAATAAGACAATGAAGAGATGCTTTCAACTTGGAAGGGAGTGACAAATCCCAAAGAATTAAATTCCCGACATTGTAAATTTTCTGCAAAAAATTGCCCAAATAGAAAATTCCATATAGAACAAATTTTCAAACAAAATTTCCTCGAACACAAAATACTTTTTAATGTTTTATTCTTATTATAATAGATAAATATTTATAAAAACAATTTTTCAAATTATTTAGACTTCAATTTTGGGAATTTTATTTCTCGGGAGATTCGGGTTCAAAAATTGCTCGATTTCTTTCATTCAGACCCAAGAAAAATACTCACATTCACTATAGATTGTAGTTTACCTTTTTGAGCAATACCGCATTTTTTATTCTCGTAAAATATTCTACATACACGTAATAATATGTACTGTATATCACGTATTTCATGCCTAGCTCGCCTAAAATTGATCAGGTAAAGTTAATAGGGTTCATAAAAAAATAGTGGTTTAAGACTAATGAAAAATTTCGGCTTTAAGTTATTAACGCAACTTAATCACTATTTTTGCTATTTTCACCTCAGAGGGTGTAAAAAATTCGTTGATAATATCAAGAAACTGTGAAAAAATCATTTCCAGATACTACTCTCAAGGGTGTGCAAAAAATCCGAAAATTGAAGAAGTCAAAATTAAGTCGAAAAATTTCGAGTTTCGACATTTTTCCACACCCTTAATTTTTCTCTAGTATTTCTCATAAATTATTCATGTAATCTTGGAACCAAATTCAGTGCACGGAGTAGTTGGTCTAGAATTAGGAGCGCAATGGCCAAATTTTATTTTATTTTTTTTTGTAGCAAAACTCGATGTCCACGATTCGATTTCCAATCGAATGATTTTTTGGAACATTCGAGAATCATCGCGAATCCTATATTTTTTTAACCAACACTTCATTCGCTGTGCGATTGGAGAGAAAGTGCAATTAAAGTCTCAGGAAAAGCCAATTCTAAGAATATTGTGTCGCCGAAAAGACATATATTTTTTTTTTATTATTATTAAGATTATTTAAAGTCGTATTTTTCGAAGCGAAAAATGTTTGCAAACGCTTTTTCGTAATGAGCCAAAAGCAGTATTTATTAAAAAGAAAGTAAAATTCTTAAAATTACAATTTCTACGTATATTTAATACGTAATTTTATTATTTATATAATTCTCATTTTTTTCTAATTTTAAGGACAGTTTTAAGTGTTTTGGGTTTAAACTCTTTTTAGAACGAACCAAAAACGAACGGCTATAAACGCAATATGATGACCTGTTAAGGTCATGTATCAGTAATCCGATCCATACCTTACCGACTTTTTTCCCTGCTATGCCATTTTTATATTTATTGAGATATTGGCTTGAAAATCTGTAAAATTGAAGGAAATATGCTAAGCTACGTTTATCGAGTCCTAAATTTGTATTATAACTTGATATTTTCATGAATGGAGGATTAAAATTGAAGATAATAAAATATCGGAAAGGTAGGGATCGGATAACTGATAAATGGCCTTAAGTCTTTCTATCGTCATTCATTTTGACGGATCCAGAGATAACTAGAGCGTTTGTAAACTCATTTCTTGATATTGTGATAAAAATTGCATTCCTTTTGGTCATTGCTGGTGGTTAATAGAATTGATTTTCGTACTGCACTTTCATATTTCTACACTGTAAAGCAGAATCACGTATAGAGATTGTAAATCAGGGCTGAACACGGAGAAATTAAAATAATATTCTATATATTTTTTCCAATCATAAGCCGGCCCTGAAACTGCACATTGGCACTCGAAATACATAATCACAGGTATTGGCTGACACTCTAAAACGCTTGTAATTGTAAATCCTACGATTGTATATCTTTTGTACTTTTATATAAAGTTAGACTATAAAGAACCTCATGCGTGAAGGTATTTGATATAATATTTAAAAAAATTTGTGTACGAAACATTCCATTTCCAGAAATGCAAGAGCACTTTGTGCAAAGGAATACCAAAGCAAAGAATAGCGCGACAAATTCTGTCGGCACGTTGAAGAAGCTATTTACCTTATCGAGGAGAAAAATCCAAGGAATTGGCTGTATTACGTCGTGATTATTAAAATTAATCGCTAAGAGTGCAAAAAACCCGAAATTTCTAACAGAGTCGAACAGTTTCGAGAAATCGATACTTTTAAGAACCCGAAGAGTTTCGTTATTTTTGCACAGCTCAGTTAAGGCAACCGAATTAATGATACACAGCCTTAATCACTTCCACAATTTGTATTACGCGTTACGTAATGATAATTGAACTAGCTTTAATTTCGAAACGCGTGATATATTTATTTATATATATTTAAACCCTCGTTTTCGAAAATTGAAAACTTGGTTTCTCTTTCAAAGGGAAATTCGTTTTGGTTGAAACTGCCATAAGATTCGACCTTAGGTCGTGTTATTAATGTTATTAATTATCATAGCTCTTTAATTTTGACTAGGTAAACCGAGATTCGCCATAACTATTTAAGTTTATCGTCGATTTGTAACGGTAGTAATAACTTTGTACCTGCTTGACTTATTTTGCGTTTTTTTTTTGTATATTAATATCATTCGCATTATTACTCAACAAATATTATAATTAAATATTTTTTCGCTTTGTATAAATAATCATTCTTTAAATAAAAATGTTCGTACAGAGCGAATAGATATTTTTTTGTAATATCTGTTGAGTAAAATGGAGAATTTAATTTTGAGTTTAAAGGATCCAATAGCCTTAATTATCGGAAGGGCAAAACTTTGCATTCCGATGTTATTTAATAACGATTCCGGACTTGTCAGTATTTAAGATTCGAATATTGTGAAGGTAAACGTTTTTGAACTCTAAACGTTGAAGTTGGAGCGTTTTTAAAATCGAAGCGTGATTCATTTTTTTCTATTTTATCATGACTGTTTCCTTTGTTTTTCTGACTTTTCAGTCTCCAAAGGAAATCGTATTATACTTGTATAATAATAATGGTAAATTATACTGAAACGATTAATGATAGAATAAGAAACTTCGATTGTTACCTTTTGTTAAATAAATAATTTCATCCAACGGCTGCTTTTTCCTTTTTATTGAATTGAATAATTCATTTATATCCCTTGAAATCCCTTATAATTTTGTCAAGTTTTTTTGTATTAAAATCCATTTTAAATTACACAAGAAGTATTAAATCTTCTGAAAATCCCTTTGAAAGACTTTAAAAATGAACAATAACTCGATCAAATAACTGATAGATGATAAAATAAACTTCAATGGTCATTCTTTTTACTTAAATTTTGTTCAGTTTATTGAATGTGCGTGTAAAAAGACCTTAGCGACTAAAAAAAATCCGACAGTAATGATAAGAATACTACAATTATAAAAATGTATAAAAATTGAAATGTTACATTTCTAGCTTTGGAGAGTACAAAGAACTGAAATTGCTTAACAGCTTATTTTGGTTCTGATTTACTTAGTTTTAATACTTGTTTTTACAATTTTCTATTTGCTTCTATTTTTTCTAAAAAAGAAGAAATATATTGTAGGAAGATTAACTGATAAATATGTAAAGTTAATTACTTAACCGTATTAAACGATTTCGATTTCGGAATAAAACTTTCTAGATTTACTTCTTCTTGCTTTTTCCTAAAGTTAATGTATGATGTTGCGATTGTTGAGCAATCTGGACTTTCCGACGGTTAAACTCCTGGATGTCGTCTTCAAACTTCTTGCGAATCTCTTCCAGTTTTTTCTTCTCGTCGGTGTGGTCCTTTTTTAGCTTATCGAATCTGCTGTGCAGCTGGAAAAATAAATGATAAGGGGTAATTAATAATAAAATCTAGTTTTTTTCAACTTTAAAAAGAAAAATATATATAAATATATATATTTTATTTACTTCTTTTTCTGCCTCCTTCAATTCAGCTTCCGCGTCTTTGACACGTGCCACAAACATTTGTCTCATTTCATCTTCTTTCTGTTGAAGTTCTTGCAAGTGGGTCGAACGTTTTGCTTCACAAGTTTGCTGGAAACTTACTGGTTTATTGTCGCTATCCACATCACTGAATCCCATCTGAAAATAAAATGTACTTTATTTTAATTAATCCATTTAAAATTAAAAATATATAAATAAAAAAGTACACATAATTAGAATTAGATTGCAAATAAAACATTAATTTTTTCTCACCTGTTCGAGTCTCTTTTTCCGATACAGCTCGTAATGACGACCATGTGTCTTCTCTCTCATGTCTTCCATGTTCGTTCTAATAAGCATTTCGCGTAGTTTTACAAAATCGCAGTGCGACTCGTTTTCAACTGGAAGTAAATTTTATACTTTTAGTTGGTTGGAATAATCGAGCGACGAGCCACACCCCCCTGGGAGGCCCATCAAGCTAAAATTCCATTGTGCCTAATAATGCCTTAATCTCAAACGCTGCCCACCCCTATTCCATTCCTCTTAACAAAGCCTAGAATGTCGCTGGCTGATAGCATCCTATAACCTTCTCTGATTCCAGCATAGCTGACTCGAGGGTTTGTTGCTGGAGCCCAGCCGACCTAAGACATGAAGGGACGACTCATCGTCCCTCTCACATTTGCGACAAATGGGGCTAGGTACCAGCCCCATTTAGTGCTTATATTAATTCGAATGATTGTGCCTTGTGAGCATCTATACCATTATCCTTACATCTCTCTTGGGCCAGTTAAGGATGATACCGACTAAATCCCTCCTACGTCGATCGCCGAGGATGGCTTTCGCCTGCCTACAACCGTTAACTAGCGCCCAGTTCTTGATCTCCAGTCAGATACAGCAGGATGCCAAGCCCAGAAAGGGTTCTACCAGAAATCGGCCTACCTGCCGCTCCTCTTTTGGCTATTTTACCCGCTTTTCCTTGTCCTTGATCCCTATATGACCAGGAACACATTAGAGCCACCCTGTTATTTTCTGAAAGTTGGTTGAGAGCCTTTTTGCACTTCCATACCGGAGTCGATGTGATTTTTGATTTTCCAACCGCTTTGATTGCCGCCTGGCTGTCTGAACAGATGCTTATGCACCCGCCCTTCTTGTTTTCCTTATTTTTGAGGCTCCCCCCTCCTCCTTCTCTCACTTCTCCCTTTCTGGGATCCATGTCCGGCAGTTTGTCGTAGCTGTACCTTCTTGTTATTCTATCCTGCTGTATCTTTAGAGTTAATAGACTAGCGATGCTTTAGGGAGCCTAGTGTATCTAGGCTTCTGCGACCATTTACCCAACGCAACAAGAAGTCCAACCGTCCAAGCAACCCCCACAGTTATCGCTATATGAAAAGCATTGCTCCGGTAACAACCCTGAATATAAGCGTCTGCAGGCGGCACAGCTTCGGCTGCGTAAAGTAGCCTTGGTTTCAGAACCACTGAGTACAACCAAGCGATCATTCTTGGCCTATTTTATACTTTATTAAGAACGGATTTAGTTCAAAACTTGAAGAAAACATTTTCTTTCAAGAGAAGGAGTAAGGTAAGGAAAGTAAAGGTAAAAAAAAATACCTTGAACTGTTCCCCATGGATATTGACGCGATCGCATCATTTTGTTTCCCACTCGAACAAAATCTGTACTTCCAACGACTGCAAATGGTACGTGGGCGTTCATTGTAGAATTGACATCGACGACACTTTCATCGTCAGTTGGAAATTGGTAAATTTGGACTCCATTGTTTTGTAATTCGGAAATTATCTTTCCCTACAAGAAACAATTCAATTACAAAATTAATTCAGACATTTATAACCAAATATAATTTAAAAAAACACTAGAATTTGAATACTAACCTTAAACTTTTGTAATTCAGTCTTAGAAATTGTGTCAGCTTTTGCGATTATGGGAATGACGTTGACTTTGGTGTCCAGCTTCTTCATGCACACCAAATCGATAGATTTCAGTCTATAAATAAAGATAAAATATTTTTTTAGCTTATTTTAAAGAATTATAAACTTAAGAGTAATTATTTCACTTTCTTCACTTTTTCTCCCGCATTTCAAGTTCTTGCTATCATATAGACAACTACTAAGAAAATGAAAGCTTCATTTTTACTGCGATCAATTATGTAAATATAATATAAATTTATAATTATGATTATGTAAACCAATATATCAGTGAAACCTACCCGTGACCAGTGGGGCAAATAAAGTAAAGACAAACGTGGATACGACTGTCGTGATAAGTAGATAGAGAGCGTTTAATCTTAAGTTCCTCTTGCAAATATGCCTCGAACTGAGCATCAATGTAATCAACAACAGCTTTGAAACTGTCCTCTTTGTTGATCTGGTCGCCATATCCGACTGTGTCGACGATAGTAAGTTTCAGTCTAACGTTGCTCTCTTGCAATTCGTAAGTGTGCGCTTTCAACTTGACCGCAGATAAATTGTGAGGACTTGGGCTCGACTCGAAATTTGTGTTGAAAAGCGAGTCCATGAGCGTCGACTTTCCGAGCCCAGTTTCGCCTGTAACAAAGCGGAATACAATTTTAAGTACGTTTTAAAAACATTTTTAAATATACATTAGGTACAAAAATGATTCAAGATTTTTATAAATCAATTAGAACGTAAAACCTTATAAATGAGGCAATTCCCAAATGAAAATCAAACTTTTTCTTTTTTTCATAACTGAAAGAATTTAAAAACAATTCCAGAAATAAGAATTAAAAATGAAGGAAATAAAGAATTTTAACTAGGCGTGTAGAATTTTTTAATGTTTTCAACTTCAAATTTCAAGCCAGTTGTTTATTAATTTTAAATTTGAATAATTTGAAACTTAAGAATTTGAAGGAATTGATAAAGTAAAAAGAATTCATCGAAAGAATTCCTTATGTGGAAATCCTTGTAGAAAAGCATGCACCAAATAAGAAATTTACTGACCAATGCACAAAATGTTGAACACGAATCCATTCTGAACTGATTTGTTAACCAGCTGATCAGGCAAACTGTCAAATCCAACGTGTCCTGATAACTTTAAATTCCTTACACAAGCCTCTATCTGCAACAGATAATCAACCATGTCTATTTTAGTCCCTATCGAATCAGGAAGTTAACAGTATTTCTCCCCCCAAAAGGAAAGTAAACCATTTCTATTGCTCATAGCCGGCGTTGAAGCGTTGAACTGCTCCAGAAAAAACCAACGCCCTCATCAAATCGCGTTAAAAAACACTTTATAATACACATATATAAAAAAAAACATCTAAACACCTCAGATTCACTGTTTAAAAACTTCTTTTCATCGAAATAAACAAAAGAAAAGTTGGCGAAAGAGTTAAAAAACACGAAAAAATCACACTCACCTTCGCACGTTCTACATCAACAGCCGCCATTTTGAACTGAATGTGTCAAACTCAAAATCTAGGGATTTTGATTTAGAACTAGGAAACTTTTTTAGAAGGTGGAGAAAATATTTATACGGTCGGGTATTTTGAGTAATTTTAAAGAATTTCAAGGAATTAAATTAGATTTTAATGCTCGAAGTTTTAAAATTTCAAATATTCCAAATTATCGAATTTGAAATTCGATTAGAAAATAAAAAATTTGATATGGAAATTTTTCAAAACTCTGATGACATCAATTTCCCGAGAAAAACCTTTCCAAATTTGAAATTCTTGAAATAAATAAACATATCTAAAACTTATTAATCAAGTTTAATATTAATTGAAATATCATGAACTATTAAAACGAGTTTGTCCTCTTCTGATTCGGGAGCACTTACAAATTTCCATGAAAGATTATAGTTAGAGTCGCATTTTCTGAATGAAGAATAAGTACAATTATATACATTTGCCTCATAAATAAAAAATTGCCTGTAAAAGAATCTCTTCTATTCCTTTTCCTATTATGTACTAAAATCTAGACAAGGTAGAGTTTGTGGTCATCGTAGCATTCCGATAAGGTAAAAATAAAAACACTTTGTTTATCTCTTTAAAACTTTAATAAACGTTTCCCTTGGTAAAGCGATATTTCCAATCATTCTTAATCTCTTTTTACCCTCGGCTTGTTGCGACAGTAGTTTTTTCCTCCTCGTCACGTCACCACCATACTGAAAAAAAACCCGGTAAGAAGGAGTGGATTAAACTGAATTGAAAGTAGTTGGAATATGGGCGATTTTTCAACTCTTTTAATCCAAAACAATGTCGTTTTTGAACAAAACATTTCAATTCATTTTACCGATTTACGTTTGTTCTCGTTTCAATTCTTTTAAATCCTGCGATCAAAAATGAACACGTTCTAATTTTGACGGACGTGATAGATTTGAACTAAAGTTAATTCTGCTTATTTCTCTAATGCGATCGTGAAAATTGCAGTCAATTTAATCCCTCCATTGAAATAAAATTACCAATATTTCAATTAAATTCAATCCTGCAGAATTGTTCTGGATTAAAGTGTTGAAATTTTAACTCAAATTCATAACGCTTTCAATTCAAATGCAATTCCGATTTTGAAATTTTCAAAATCATTTTAATTCATTTCAATACTCACCTTCTTACCGGGAAAAGTAATTTATATTCACAACTTGAATAAAAAACATAATAATTTGAGCCTCGGTTAGAATAAAGTCAAAACTTACCAGTTTTTGAGTAACATCTTTTCTAAGAGCATTCAAATTCTCTCTGGCTAAAATTTTATTTCCTACTGCTGCTTGAATCGCTATAAGAAATTGTTGTTTGGGAATAACGTTTAGTAATCTATTGACAAGAGCTTTTCCTTTTTCGACTGCTCTAGTCGCATGAACTATTGTACTTAATTCTTCAACGGGGTTTCCGTTTAGTAATACATTCATCTGTAATAAAAGAAATAAATTATAAATCGAAAAACTAAAAAACACACATCCTGCCTTTCTTCGGTCTACACTCACTTTGACTATATTTGCTGCTTGATATCCGTAATCCTCGTAATCAAAGCTCGCGTATCCCGAGCTTAGAGATTTCAGTCCATCGTGAAAGTCCATTATAATTTCATTAAGAGGTAAAATCCATTGCAGCATCATCCTGTCGTTGTCTATGTATTTACTTGATTGTTCAACTCCCCTTTTTTCCATGCACATACTCATAATTGCACCAAGGTATGTGGCTAAATAAAATCGTCTATAAGTAATTATTCCACAAGTTGTATGTATAAAATCGCGATTTTAAAGAAACTAATTTGATATAATCGCAATCTCTTTTTTATTATATGATAGGATACTTATAAATATTATTTTACCGGGAGTAATAATAGTCCCCAGGACCATTGGTTCGTAAAACTCTTTAACATTGAGAGGATCGGGAAAATCCATAGGGTTGCTGAAAGAAACATCCTCTCCATGGTATTGCTTGATACTCTTCGCGCCAAATACTTTGGCCCTGTACGTTACACCAGGTGTACTGAGTATAGGCTCAGCACCATATTCTTGCTCGAGTCTCTGTATAAAAACCTCCATATGTAGTAAACCCAAAAATCCTAGACGCCATCCTCGTCCTAAAGCTGGACTTGATTCTTCAATTGCAGAAACAGCATTGTCGTTTAAAATGAGCCTCTCTATGGCGCTACGCAGATCGACAAATTGGGACTGATCCATGGGGTAAACTCCAGCAAAGACCATAGGTTTAGCAACTTTAAAACCAGGAAGAGGCTCAATTGTCGTGTCCTTTGTGTGAAATGTATCCCCAATATGTGCTTCCTGTGACGATTTCATATTACACTTTAGCGCTCCAACTTGTCCAGCATATCTGCAAAAATATTATAATATTAATTATGCAGTAAGAATTGATTTATATATTATATTATATTATAAATTATATATTCACAAAGTTTGAACTTCTTCCTCTTCAGGCCTCAAAAACGCAAGAGATTTGACTTCGTATGACTTTTTTGTGTGATAGGATGTAATTTGTTCTCCAACCGATACTTTTCCTGCAGCCACATAGATTAAAGAAATAGCGCCCTTGTACTTATCATACCAATTGTCAAATATCAAGGCCTTCAAAGCAGCGTCTCTCGAAACAGGAGGTGGAGGAACTCTTTCCACAATCGCTTCCAAAACAGCTTCGCAATTAGTTCCATTCTTCGCTGATATCTTTAGAACAGTCTCACTTTCTATCTCGAAAAGATTTTTCAGTTGCTTCAGTACTCGGTCTGGATTGGCGTTTTTCAGGTCAATTTTATTGATTACTGGAATGACCTTGAGGTCTCTTTCAAAAGCGAGGTAAAAATTCGCTACCGTCTGAGCTTGAACGCCATCATTAGCATCCACGAGGAGGATCACACCCTGACACGCAGCGAGAGATCTGTAGACTTCTGAAGAAAAATCCACGTGTCCAGGAGTGTCGATTAAATTTAGAAGATACTCCACACCTTTGTAGGTGTATTTTAAAGATGCGGTCTGCGCTTTCACTGTGATTCCTCGTTCCTTTTCAACTTGAAGTTTGTCCAGAACCTGCATACCAGAGTTTGTTTTTATCGCTCCAGTCATTTCTAAGAGACGATCTGCTAAAGTGCTCTTGCCATGGTCTACATGAGCGATGATACTAAAATTGCGAATGTTCTCTAATGGTGTCTCGATATCTTTTGGGGCAGTTGAAGAACTTCTGCTGAACACTAGGTATTTTTCAAGTCTGAAATATTTAAATTTTCATCCTAACAGTTCTTTTAAATTTAAAAAATAGACTTTCAACTGAATCATTAAATTTTTAACAAAAAAAAATAATATTCAACAATTTCTTCATTTTACTCAACAAATATTAAAGCTGGAATTTTTTCCCTTTGTAGAATTAATCAATTTTTAAGTAAAATTATACGCACAGAGTAAGAAAATATCTATTTCAAATATTTTTTAAGTGAAATGAAAATATTAAAATTTGAAGTTAGGTTTTGAATTCTTCATTTTATGCAAAAAGTAACGAAATTAAATATTTTTTCTCTCTGTATGCAGTCTAATATTTGAAAAAAGATTAGTGCTTCAGAGCGAAAAAATATTTATCTATAATTTTCGTTGAGTAAAATGGAGAATGGAGTTTTGAAAGTTAACTTTCAAAATTAAAAGTTAGGCCCAAATTCAGATTGATTTATTCAATTGACAAGTTTAATTCATTTATAAGAATTATAATTTTAATAGCGATCGAGAAATAAATTCAATTTCGTGATAATGATGAAAATTCTCACCTTCGTCTTTGTAGATTTTGTAAAACATTGATATTACAAAAAGCACGTTTCGTGCGAATATTGATAATGTTACACAAAATTATATTCATAGACATGATTGCGTCTAATGAGTGAAATTAAAAATATTTAAAAATTATTTTTCACTGTTTTCATTATTCTTCTTCAATCTGACATAACCTAAATCAAACCTAAATGTAATACACATATATGATATGCATATGTGTGTATATATACATGCATATACAAAAATTTGCAGACCTCTGGCGGAGTTTTACTAAACTAACTAAACTAATGCGCGCGCATCGTATTCTTCTGCTAGCCTAAACCACGTGTTCCGATTTTGACACTCACAGCTGATTTAAAAACATGGCGGCGCTTTGTATGTCGGGTTTTAGATTATTTAATTTTACACAAACACCTCGATTTTTACAAAATGTAGTGTCAAATATTCCGTCAATAAAAATTAGTACCACAGAAAATATAGTACTAATAAAAAATATTAGATTATTTTCCAAGGATGGGGAGTACGAACCTACACATCGTTTTGGGACCCCTTTGGTCCAAAGGAAAAAAACTGTACCTTTACAAAAAGTTTTGTTACTTTCCCCCGAAGGTAATTATTAATTTTTATGCATTTTTTAATGTATCAAGTGGATATTTTATTTCTATAGTTTTGAGTCACAAGAAAATGCCCCAAATTCTATTTTTCAGAAAAATTTTACCTATAAGCTCATTTCATCTAATAATAATGTGCTATAAATAGTATAAGAATTACAATTCTTTTGTTTCCTTTTTTCCGAATTATTGTTTGTCATAATATTAATTGTTCCGAAATTTAATATTTAATAATATTTAATTTCCCAAAGTTTAGCTAATTTTTTTTTTTTATTATAATTTTTAATGAATTTAAAAATAGATCAGAATTAATTTAACATTTAACATGTTTGAGGAAATTGTTTAATATTGAAATTTTTCCTAACTATCATATTACTCTAAACAGGGAAGGTGATGGAACAACTACCAATTGAACAGGCACAGCAAATGGCAAAACGCAGAAATTTAAACCTAGTTCGGGTTGTTGATGTTACTTTGAAAAGCACTTTACCTACTTATCAACTCATGTCCAAAGTGCAAATTGTTGAAGAAGAACGAAAAGCCAAAAAGGAAAAGAAGTTAGAGAAAAGAAGTGAAATGAAGCCCGCAAAACTTATCATTATTTCCTCCAAGATAGACAGGCATGATTTGGTGACTAAAGTAAACAAAATCAATCAACTTTTAAAAAAGAAATACAAAATGCAGGTTTATATCTCGGCAGACGGAAACAAAGCTGCGGTGGTAAGAACAATTTTTAATGTTTTATATTTACAATATAATATTTATTAGGCTGGACAGTACAAAATGTGTAATTCTTAAAAGAAATGGGAAAACAGAGGAATAGAGGAAAGACTGTGAAAGCTTTACTTTGAAAAGTAAATATAATTATTAATTAGAATTTAATATATTTGATTGCAGGAGTCAGTTTTGAAAAGCATAATAACCGGTGTGGCTGAGCATGGTGAACTGAAAAATAAAGTGCCAAAAGGTCAAGGTGTGAAAGCATATTTCGATCCAATTATACCAGAACTAGTTGATACAGAAGAAACAAAAATAAATAAAACGATAGAACCAGAATCAGATAAAAAGAAAGAATCTAAATCAGCTGAAGGGACGGAACCCGAGCCCGATAAAACGAAAGCAGAAACGTCTTCGTAGTAAAAAATCTGATTTTACAATGTCTACATCTTATGTTTAATGTAATTTAGTTAATGAAAACTTTAATTCGAATGTATAGAAGAAAATCATTTATAAATATTTCTCTGCTACGTAGGAGATAATAATAAACTGTGTACCGTGTACGCATTTCTTGAGATTTATGTTATAAATTACCTTTTATAATAAATCCGTTTTAAGAAACTTCCCCTTTTTCTCTGAATCAATGAAATAATCATAAAAAAGTCAACTATTTTTGGTTGAAAATTCACTTTTTTGGTTAAAAGTTAAACTATTTTTTATAAAAAAAATAATTCTCTTTTTTGTAACATGCTGGATTTTCACCACATTATTGATCCTCTTCCCAGATTGATTTTGATTATTCCGGGAAACTAAAATTGTTTCAAATCGATATAACTAAAATACTTTTGTTCATTTCTTTCATTTATTTTATTTTCTCATATCCTTCATCAATTTACATATGTATGTAAATTTTTCCATCTCATCATTTCTTGTCATAAACCTGATTTTCATATCTTATGTTGGCCTGATTTGTTTTACGCCCCCACGAAAACCCTCTCCAGTGAGCTAGCTGGACTAAGTTCTAGTTTTTCAGAATATTTTAGAGAAAATTTTTGAGCGATGTCGCAAGATACCTGGCGCCCTTGGCAACTTATAAAGGTTTAGTTGGATGTAGATCTTTGAAGAGCTACTCAGAGGTCAAAAGATCCCTGAAGACTGAGACTACCGGTACAATATGTTTAAATTTTGAATGTATATTTTGATCGTTACACATATTTCTCAATTCACACACACAATCATATTCATACAATTGTTTAAAATGTCATACAAGATAATATTTACAATAATAAAACTTTTTATTATTTAAGTATAAAACTTTACAAAAGACCTTGTCGTTTCAAATCCTCGTAAGTTTTTCGATTGACCACGTTGCCTAGCGAATCCTCAAATTCCTCTTCTTGCTCCGGCTGCCATCGCTCGGATTGTTTTTGTGACTTTAATTTTTCCCACAAAGCTAAGGCATCTTCGATTTGCGTCACATTCGCAAAATGGGCCGTGTTCGGTATACCAAGACATCGCATTCCATGAGCGTGTCTCCATTCGGCGAAATGTCGTTGAAATGCTTTCGGTCCTTTATATGTGAAATTTCCACAGATTTCACAATTGTAGCTTATGTTCAAACCGTGCAGTTTGTACAGCCAATATGGAATCGGTTTTCCGTCCCAACCGAGGGGAAGATTTTTGGGATTGTAGGGAACTTCATTGTCATCATCGTCTTCGGAATCTGTTGCACTCGCGTCTCCGTCTGAATCTCCTCGCTCTCCTTCTGTTCGTGCTTGCTTTCTTTGCACATTTTCTTTTGTTGCGACTCTTTGAGTTGAAACTAATTCTGAAAGCTTGTAAACCTGGAAAAAATTCAAGTTCATTATATAATTTGAAAATATATAAAAATATTTACAGAGAATCAAGCATGTTACCTTAATTAAAAGTTACATAAAAAATTGTCTTTGTCCATAATTTCTAAATCTAAATTTAAGAATATTAAATTATATGTATATACTTACATGTGCCTCAAGTCTTGCGATTTCCTTTTGCTTGTCTACATCTTTTCCCTTTCCAGGCTTCCTCGATTTTTTCTTAGCGAGTAAAGCGGGATCGAGACTAGCTTCTCCTTTTGTACTGAAGAGCCTTTGCGCTCTTTCTTCAAGAGTTCCTCCACATTTAAGCCCGAGAGCCATGAGGGCAGATTTGAGTCTGTCAAGTCCCAAAGAAGCTAATTCCTCCCACGAAGAAAAAGCTGAAAGTTCCAAGTGTGCTCCTACATGAGTTAAGGCACTTCCTGCTTCTTTAGGCCATCCTGGGAATGAATTGTTTTCCCAGTGTTTCTCGAAATCCCTGTTAACAAATACAAAAAAGTTTAGTATTCAACTAATCTAGTAAGTAAAGTTACATACATACATAAGGTTAGCGTACATTATTTATGTGAATAAAGTTTCGAACGTTCAAATG
>UCOK01019390.1:0-24108 GCA_900474325.1 Synergus umbraculus
GATTAAGGATTAATTTACTATTTAACATTTAATAATTATTCGCTTGATTATTATTTATTATAATTATTGCGCTATTAATTACTATTAGAAATTTAGTTAATTATTAATAGTAATAATTTGCTAAGCTTTCACCCAAGCCAAGCACAATATTGGAGCGTGCGTCGGGATGAAAACACACCTGGGATTTACCCTAATAATATGACGTAGGCAGCGTCACCCAAGCCTGTGAATTCATTAAATAAATGGGACCAAGCCGAGGGATCATCCCTGTATTTAGAACGGCCCAGTTTGAACTAATCTGGTGCTTGGGTCGAGGCCTTATTGGGCTGAGCGCTCTAAGTACCCTAGGTGCTTACTGCCGACCCATTTCCTCAAATGGTTTTCATGATTCCGATATTTGTATATCCTAATTCTAAGTTTGTGAGTTGGCAATGTCGTATAATCTATACGCATTTGGCGTATATTAAATTTATAAGAAATTTCAGAGTTATTAAAACATGTCAATCTTTTAGTAGTCTTTAAAATTTGTTAAACTTCTTGAAATTGACTGAAATTACTAAAAACTCTTTTAATATTTACAATCCCTTTAAATCTCTAATTATTAAAAATGATGAAAGTAATATAATCATAAAATTTAGTTTAATGATAATTTTTATTATTATCTCTTATTGCTTCCTCATAGGGGAAGCTTTGTTTTCGATACATTTTCTAATATTTTTAAAATCATTTAATTAAACTTTCGTCAC
Source organism: Synergus umbraculus (assembly GCA_900474325.1). Classification (NCBI taxonomy): domain Eukaryota; kingdom Metazoa; phylum Arthropoda; class Insecta; order Hymenoptera; family Cynipidae; genus Synergus; species Synergus umbraculus. The sequence continues at coordinate 747 of UCOK01019390.1, forward strand.
GTGATAAATGTCAGGAATAACATTCTAATCAATTGTCCGAATGTGTGTGTGTGCGTCCATTTTTTGTCGCCCTATTAACTTAAAGACAGTTGTAGATAAATTCATGAAATTTTTACGGTGTATTGGCATCACCAATATCTCAAAACGTGCCAAAGTATTTTTCAAAATATTGAATTTTAAATTTTTTATGTAGATTTTAATGTTTTTTTAAATTGATTTTTCGACTATAACTTCTCAAATAATGAAAATTCTAAGCTAATGTAAGGGAAAGAAATATTCCTTGCGTCGAAACGAATCGATTGACCTGTATGATTAAGGAATTTGATTGAATTTGAAGAAAATTATGATTATTTTTAATTTTGAAAATGGTTAATGCTTCCTCAATGAGGTAGCAAATTTATTCGCAACATTATCATAATGAGGAAGCAAAGTGCTCAAAAATGAGCACAAAAAAATATAATTATAATTAAATGGAATACCCGAGATCGAATTCACAGCTAGTTTTTGCATAAATAATCAAGTGTGGAAAATGTTGGGATTTCCCTATTTTTACCCGATGTTTGGTTTCAACGTGAAAAACTCTTCAATGCCCTGTTTCAGTATCAATAAATTGATCTTAATGATATATTACTACTGTATAAAAAAAATGCTTAATAATATTAAAATATTTTTATCGAAAATACAAATGTCAATCAGGGCCTCGTCAGAACTCTATTTTAAATAGGGCTAATTGCGACAATTTCTGCTCGGGAGGTGAAAGAGTGTTAATGATGACTGATATTGAAATTAAGAGAAAAGCAGTTCTAATTTTATAATTTTTTCTGTCTGATTAGTGTGATCTGTGGGCGCATTGGTTAAAGTATAGTATCTTGACCCCGATCCTTGGAGCATTTCTCTGTCGGATCGAAACGCGTCGCGACCTTGGCTCTCAAGCAATCATATCGCGTTGTAGCGCCACTACATTCTACCTCCCTCCTGAATTAATTCACTTCCGTCGTGCATATAGCCTATTTCATTTCCATAGATACTGCACTTCCTATTCTATATTAAGGACCGTCCACAAACGGATTTTTCTTACGTTGCTTGTGTCATTGGACTAACACCACAATAACATAAGCAACGTGCATTGATGCGCGCCCATCATATTGCCAGCTGTTTTTTTTAACCAAAATCACACAAGATTACTTAAGGCCATGTAAGACTTACCCGATCCCTACCTTGCCGACATTTTTTTCTCTGCAACGCTACGTTTACATTTATTGATATACCAAATTGAAAATTTCTAAAATTTAAGACAATATGCTAAGGTATGTTTATCTGGTCTTAAATTTTTGTAAAAATAAAAAAAAAATGTATTGAAAAATTTTTTTTATAAATGTCAATATTTAGGACAAAAAATAACGGTAAGGTAGGGATCGGGTAAGTCTTACATACCCTTAAGGTAGTTGTCTCGTGGCTAAAATATTCAAACCTTTATGCTCAGATAGATATAACATGCCACATGTTCTCTCCTAAGTATGTATTGGTAAAAAATTTTTAGTGGGTTTGTACAATTGCATAGTAGCGTCCTATATACATATACACACATTACCAGTCACAGTTCTTAATATTTTGGACTTAACGAATGCTACTTTGACCTTTTGAATTCCCTTGAATTTTGTTTTAATTCTTTATTTACATTTTATTGACTTGGATTGGAGGTCAAAGTTTTTGTTTTAGCCAAAATATTTAGCATCTTTGTTCTGTTGTTTTAAGATTGTTTCAATTTTTTTCATCTATTTATGACCTATTATTATTTTAACATATCATCTTTCCACCTTTTTTAAACAAAACAAGGTGACCACGAAAAATATGACGACTGGAAGTTGTATCTCGTGTATTTTCATCTCTTTGGACCGATTTTTCAATTCACTTAAATTGTACCACACTCATGCGGTGTGTGTGTGTGTGTGTGTGTGTGTGGGGACCGAGGGGTGAACCTTGTGTGGTAGGGGGTTGAAACTATTTTGTGTTTCTTTTGACACCGGATTTGTGTGGAAACCACCAGTGTCAAAAATTCAAAAACTATACTGTTTAAACATTAAAAAATAAATATATAAACGTATTTGAAGAAAATTTTCTTTAGTAATTACATTAATTTTTTTTATCTTTGATTACTTTAAATAGGAAAAAACAGAATATTTAAAATCATGCAATAATCCCATTGAGTTATATTGAGCAGCTGATGATTACGTAAATCTAAAAAACAATGGTTATTAACTCGGAGACTAGATCGTTACAGTGGACATGCTTTTCCTTTGTAACCTGATACTCTCTCTGTCTCTCTCCTCTCCATTCTTCCACCCATTCAAGTTATTCAAGGGCCTTTTCAATAATCAAAAAGATGACAAATTTTCTTGCAAAATATTAATGAACCTAATGTTTTGAATCTTCAAATAAAATAATAAAAATAATCAAGAGATAACATTATGTTCAAATTCTTTGATTTGATTCTTCAAACTTTCAAGGGGCCATCCATATTCCACGTGGACAATTTAGGGTTGTGAGAAGGGGGGGGGAGCAAAATTCGACGCTTGTCCACGAGGAAGCGAAAACATAGGAGCTAGCTTTAAAGTGCAGACAAAGTGAGTGAATGAATAAATATGAAGATTATTATCATTATCATTAATTAATAATTAATAATAATACATTACTTTTAATGCATATATCTATTAGCCTTTAAAATATACAGATAAAAAATGTATCTATATGAATTTAAATTAAGTATAAAGTCATTTGGCGTATATTCTTGTCTTATTCTACAAAGATCATACGTATCGAATATCGAAAAGTGTAACTCTGAAATGCGTGGACAAGGCCTGAGCACATTCATGTAGGGGAGAGCAGGGCACAGAGGACCGCTTAACGTTCTTTCGATGATATAATTATAAATAATCCGTACTTTTAATTGAAATTTGGTGTACATATTGCAAAAACTATCTACTTTCGATAAACGTTTTGCTAGAATACATTATTATTTTTAATTCGAGTATATAATGGCAAATTTGTAAAAAAATTTTTGGACCTCTGTGCCCCAGCCCGCGGGGCACAGAGGACTTTGCCGATTCTCTGTGCCCTGCGTATGTAATTCATATATAAAATATAAATTTTTACTATTAAACGTATTTTGTTTTTAAAAAAAGAAATAAAGAAAAAAATTAAAGAACTTTTATACAATGTTTAAGAACAATTCAAACAAATTATATATTCGTCTTCCTCGTCTACTGTAGCACATGCATCATGATGCATGTGCACCATCTAAAATAAAAAATATTTAAATAAATAAAAATATTTTATCAACAGTGTGGATATAAAATTTATAGTCGCAATTTGCATGGGTCCTGTGTGCCCCATCACTACCTGGTCCTCTGTGCCCCCGCAGTCAATTCACAAACAATGCTAACCTACATTTAATACATCGAACATTTCGGTAACGAAACTGCGACAAAAAGTAAGCTAAGTGAACACTAACATATACTTAATAAACATTTCAACAATGAAAGCACTTATAAACAAATGAGAAGGCTATATGTATGGAAGTTTCTTATAAGCTTTCCTTGAATTTTCGTTTTTTATATTTTTTTTCCAAAAGCGTTGATTCAAAATGCGTCTCGACTTGACACAAACTGAAATAATCACTAAAGAATGCAATTACGGCCATTACGAAGAGATCACACCACAAAATACAATTTTATTGAAGAAAACCCCTGTGCCCCGCCGGTCCTCTGTGCCCTGCTCTCCCCTACTATACCGGGTCCCAGTGTCCTAAGGATTTTTCTGTCTTTTTCTATCGTAGCGGGATAGTACATGATTTTGCTGAGGCCTTTATTGGTCAAACAGAGATGGTGATACGTCGTATATCGATAATCGCGGGTGAAGCGGGGAATTTTAAATCTCTATATTGTACAAAATTGTTTAAATATGTTATATCACCTACATATTTGTTCAGGCTTAGTTAGTGCCGTGCCAATTAAAGTTTTCTACCCTTATTGGTCAGTAATTAGTCATTATACAGATAACCCGAGAAATAATAATAATAATATAAATAATGAAAGTAATAATTGTATTAATTATTGATTATTAAATATTACATATTATTAAAGAAATAATACAAAATATGGAAATTATAAAAGTAATTTTTTATACTTATAATTAATTTAATGTTTATTAATTATTTGAGAAATAAAATTGAATTATTCTATTCAACAGCGACCGGGAAATCCGGAAATGAGCATGAAGAAAATTGTTTCCGGAGAAAAATATAGAAATTACCGGAAATTTTAATCAAAGCGGGATGTTTTCTTAACTTTGTAAACTGAAAATTTTCCAGAAGTCGTCCTTGAGTAAGTTCTCGGATGATAGCGATTGTATATCCTGAACAAAAGCTCTGCTTTCTTCATTGCGTATCATTTACTTGGATCGATAAAAGCTTTCTTTCAATTACTTGTCCTTGCTTGATATCGATTACCAACCAATTGAACGAGCTCAGGTTCATTCCACGAATTGACCGTAATGCGATAAATGCTTTTTACACGAGCTATAATTTTAAGGATCTCAATAAAAAGGACTTATAAAATGGTCCAAGGATCTTTTCTAATAAACAAGTCGAGAGTTTTTTTTAACTTAATCCCCGTATGGCTGTTTTTTTTTACCTATGTTAAGGGCATGTGTTACTTACCATACGAGCAAGTTTTTAAACCCGGTTTTTTTTCTACAATTTTTACATTTTCAAAAAAATTGTAGAAAAAAAAACCGGGTTTAAAAACTTGCTCATATGGTAAATAACACATGCCCTTAAGGCCATTTAAGACTTACCCGATCCCTACCTTACCGGAATTTTTTTCTCTGCAACCTTAGGGGTCATCCATAAACCACATGGACAGTTTTTCACCACTTTTTGACCCTCCTACCTCATCGTGGACAGCATTCCATATATAATTTTTTAAATATACTTGGATCGTGGAATTTTGTCATACCCCCCTCCCTCCACCCATAACCTGTCCACGTAGTTTATGGATGGCCCCTTACTTGTACATTTCTTGAAATATTAAATTGGAAATTTCTAAAATTAAAGAAAATTTTATAAGGTATATTTATGTCGTCTTAAATTTTTTTTATAAATGTCAATATCTAGAACCTGATAAATGTACCTTAATGCTTTAGCTTCAATTTTAGAAATTTTCAATTTGATATCTCAATAAATGTACACGTAGTGCTGCAAAGAAAAATATGTCGGTAAGGTAGGGATCGGAAGGGTCTTTCATGGCCTTAAGCATGACTAGTTAGTTCTGAACGTTCAAAATGAACGATGAAAAAAATATTTTATTTTTCTCTTCTTCCAGTGAAAATAATTTCAGGGTGTCTACTCACCCTTGAAAACCTGGAAAACCTGGAATTGTCAGGGAATTTGGTTATACCTGTAAAAACCTGGAAATGTCAGGAAATTTTTCTCAAAGTCAGGGAATTCTTTCGAGTGTAGTTATTTTTTCTTTTTTTTTTTTTAACACAAATAATATTTACAAGAACTGGAAAACACATTACTCTGAATAAAACCGCGGAATTATATTGTATTATAATATAATATAATTTATATAATTATAATATAACTCTGAGCTGAAAACGACATAAATATATGGGAAAAAACGTGAACATTCAACTTTCTTTTAATAACAACTATTTTATCGTATTTTCTTTTACAAAAACTTAATCAAGAAAGTTTTATATATTTTTTAAACCAATACATACCCTTGAAAAAGATTAAATGCTCCAGTTTTTGACAAAAATATTACGCAATATTTAATATTTACAATATTCTTGAATTAAAGATAAATAATACGATAAGGACTTATAAAATGAAAAGTCGGTTAAAAAATAAATATTATTAAAATTATATCATTCTGTGGAAAATATTTTATTTTATAATAAACAATAACGTTTATAGTTTAACTATAAACGTTGTTTCGTTTGTAAACGAAGAGAATTTAATTAATAATAGTTTAACCGTGATAATTATTTATTAATTTCTTATTAATACGCTTAGAGTATAACGTATTAAATAAAAAATTTGTTTACATACATGGGACGTTCTTTTACAAATCGAACAGAGAATTGACCCACCCATATTTGATTCAACTAAAACTTTTTTTACGAGTTCTTTATGCAAAAAGAAAGATATGTATTCGAAGATTATTTTTTTTTTTTGAAAATAGAAAAGATTGAAAATTTGGTGATTTTTGGCTTGAAGACGATTTTTTAAAAATTCATAGCTCCTGTTCTATTTGAGCTAGAGACTTTATCTTTTTCATTTTAAAGGTAAAAGAACGAGCTTTAATAAAAAAAATACTTAAAAGGAAAAATATTAACAAATTCAAATTGTTATAAGCAATAGAAATGTTTTAATCGATTTTTAACAATTGCCCCACCCATGAATCAAGTCCTTAGTATTTTTATCGTATTTTACGTTAAATTTCCTTTCGAAAACGATTTTTTAATCAATGGACAAATAATTAGTACTGTCCGAAAAAATTTAATTTATCTAGCGCGGCACGTCATACCGGCGCGCGGGTCACATTGCATTCGATTCCGATTCCTACTAATATTTCCCCACTCCTCAAAAAGTCCGCGAATATTTCAAATTTTAAAATGTTTTTGGAGAGGTTTGTTTTGAAAATTAAAGAAAATGCAATAAATATAAGTTTCTGGTCAAGTTTTAATATAAATTTATAAGACTCAATATTTTACTGGATACATCTAATATTAGAAGGGCAAGATCGATTATTTCGAATTCGGGTAGGGTGGGGCAGAAAGTGCTAAAAATTATTCTTCTTAACCCTGTGTCTAAACGAATTAAGATATTTCATTGTTTTCTGCTTTAAAATGTACGTAAGACGTTAGACTTTCAAATTGCATTCATGAAATTTTTTATTCTTATTCACTTTTTATTTTATATAATTTTTTGTAAAAAATTTCGAATGGCACTTCTTGCCCCATATGCGGGGCAAAAATTTCATACGTATGGGGTCAAAAGTGCCAACATAAACACCACGCAATTGCTTCCTCATAGAGGAAGCTTTGTAGTGGTGACAAAATCCAGTTTCCTAAAAAAGGTTTTTTTGAACATATTTCAAGGGCAATATATCTAATATGATCATCTGAAAAAATGTCCGGATGTATGTATATATATATATATATATATATATGTGTGTGTGTGTGTGTGTCACGATCCTGCAATTTCTTGAAAACGCGTAGAGATAAATTGATGAAATTTTGCATACTTATTCAACTATATACCTAGTTGAATTTCTTTTAAGGGTTTCACAAAATATTTAATTTTAAAAGTTTTATGTACTTTTATAATTTTCGTAAAACTCATTTTTCCACTATAACTTCTCAAATATTGAAAATTTAAAGCTGGTGTAAGGGAAATGAATATTCCTTTCATCGAGACGAATCGATTGACCTATATGATTAATGCATTTCATTAAAAAATAAGAAAGTTATGTTTATTTATAATTTTGAATGTTAATTTTTCGCTCTATTTTTTCAAATAATCAAAATCTTGAGTTGACGTACAGAAAATGAAGATTCCTTATGTCGAGACGAATCGATTGACCTATATGATTAATGTATTTCATTAAAAAATAAAAAAGTAATGCTTCATTAATTTTTTAAATATAACTGGAAATATAAATGGAAACAAGTAATATCGAAGCTTAATGCTTCCTCTATGAGGAAGCAAATCATATTTGCTTACAGGAAGCATAGTGCTCATTGAATGAGCACAAAAGTTGATACAACTTCACAGCTAGTTTTTATTTTAATTTGCACAGGATGTACATAGTTAATATTTAAAAGTAATTATATCAGTCTTGGAACAACTTACATGACTACAGACTTATTCGTCATCACTTTCGCAATTATTGCAGATGAATGTTGTCGACAGTCGGTTTGCCACACACTTTTCGTGGGCCCATTTTTTGCGTATGTGACATTGAATCCAATGCTCGCCGGGGATGCTTTCAGAATAAGCTTCAGAACAGGTCATACAAAAATACTCATTATCCTCAGAACTGGAAACTACTGTAAGCAAGTTTTTTGGTCAATATTTTCCTCCTTACTTGCTTCTTTTTCTACTTATCAGGAATTTTCTTCGCTTTGGTTTTTTCTTGCTCCTGCTGTAAAGACTTTTTTCGAATGTGTCAGTTATTATAGCTGAACGTCGACGTTTTCTACCAACATTACCAGCGGAAGTCTGTTTACGTGTATTAGCTTTTAGAAAAGGTCTTATTACTTCTGGAGAGAATACTGCGTTGTTACCTAATGTTGAGGGAAGACAGTCAGACAACTCTTCTGTAGAAGGACCAGGTCTAGGATACACGTTTACTTGCACTTGCTCTACTCTTATAGAAGGATAAGGTATAGGAACCGCATTCAGTTGCATTAGCCCTACTCTTGTAGATGTATAAGGTCCAAGTGGAGGTATAACGTTCGCCTGCACTGGCTCTACTCTTGTAGAAAGATCAGGAGTAGACACGGCATTCATTTGCACTGGTTCTACATTATCAGATGATTGACCTTGTCCATTTGTGGGATTAGGGCGATCAGTAACGTAAGATTAAGCATAATCGCTCTCATCAAAGACGTCTCTGTTAAAAGGATAGATTCCACATCTTTCAAAACCTTTACAAATATTGTTTGGTGTCAAAGCCAGTGGCAAAGCTGTATGAACGATCGATGGGATATTGTAAATCGTCATCGTTTTTCTCATCCATGCATCTTAAGCGGAAGATAAATATCTTTTGAATGGACCAAATACAGAAACGTCAAGTGGCTGCAGCTTATAAGAGAAATGTGGAGGAAAAGTAAGCATGGAGATATAATTACACTGGGAAAAATTGTAAGCTGTTTCAGCGTGAAGTGTTCACGTAGACACTTTCGAGTTGATTCAGCTTGAAGTCAAGGTAGTTTCTACGTTGGGATACCGAGCTGAAGAAGTGTCTGCAGATCGTGGGATTTTCGGCCCCCACCATACGACCCACGAACTCATGCTTTCTTTCTCTATCAATAGGTTCGTTACTTGCTAGAGGGAGAAAGCATGAGCTCGGTTTGGAGACACTGCTTCAGCTCGGTATCTCAACGTAGAAACTACCTTGGCTTCAAGCTGAAACAGCAGTGAAAACTTAACTTGCATCTGTCAGGCTGAGTAACCTTTGATTCAGAGCTGAATCAAATTAATATTTTTCCCAGTGTATCTTTCGCCAAATGTAAGGTTTTTACAGAGAGATGGGAAGAATGATTATCTAGCAGAATAAGAACCGGCTCATCTTTGGCGGATTTAACATGTTTTATGAAATTTTGCATAAATATGAAAAACTCCTCATCGGTTACCCAGCCAGATTTGTTACCTGCTCCAATGCAATCGATTGGTCCATCTCTTATAAAATAGTTTTTAAACTTTTTTCTCGGGAAAATAAACATTGATGAGAGGAATCTACCTGCTATAGAAATAGCGGTTGTCAGTGTCACATTGGTTCCTCTTTCTGCAGATGTAATTGATCCAATTGTTCTTTTGCTTTTTTTCAGCAATGATTTTTGATGGCTTACTAACGCTAGAAACACCTGTTTCGTCCAGTTCCAGATGCGCGATGCATTGAATTCCTAGCGAGATACAATTGTGCTTAATTTGTCATAAAATCATGAAACATTGTTCCTATTAAATGATATAGCTCGACTCAAACTGGTAGCCTCTGATCTTCTAATACTTAAACGATTGCTTCTTTTCAAAAAACTGTTGAGTCAGTCTTTGCCTGCCATTTTATTTTCATCTCAGCTTCCAGGATATGTCAACTTATATTTTACTGCGCACTCATTTGCAAGGCGACGCATGTCTTTCGGTCCTAAACCATGATATATTTCAGCTGATCTTCTTAGGTATTTAGCTAAATCTGCTTGTTGCCTTTGGTTAAAAACCGACTTCGGTGAATATCCAAATTTAATGTTGTCAGGGTTTTCTTTGAGACTATCTATAAATCTTTTTAAGCTCATTCTGTATATATTGAAATCTTTGGCTACTGATCGAATGGACTTATTGTTTTTCATAACCAATTCTGCTGCATGCTTCATCACTTCCGTAGTCGCTGTTCCACGGTCAGTCTTTCGGTTATAAGTACGCATTTTCTAAAAATACAAAAAAGCATAATAAATAAGTTCTAGTATCAATAAAGTATATTTTATTACACAGAAAAAAAGCTAGGCTTACTTTTGCTCCTCCATACTTTTTTCCATTTTCAGCCATTTCTGGGACAACTTGATATTAATTTTATTTTGTTTGGTCACTCAATCTGAATTATTTTGTCTAAAAAAATGCTTCTTCTCAATTAAGGGGGGAACGTGTGTGTGAAAGGATATCGTAAATATACCCCCAAAAAACCAGACAATTTGGCCTCTATTATTCTTCACAAAAAATTCATAAAAAAGTGTAAAAAAAAAACGCTTGTCACATGAGTTGACCCCCATAAGGGTCATTATCGAACTGAAAATGAGCCTAGCTTTTCTCTATGTATGTCATAGAACGTCAATGGTAAAAAGTGCCAGTTGACACTTTTTGCCTCGCAACGTTACTACATATTGCAATCAACATCTATTAAACAAAAAAAAAATTTGGAACAATTGACTATATGTACTTTAAGAATACATAATTCCACGTTAAATTATACTCACATTATGTTAACGGCACGTAGGATCACATTTCAGGACCAAAAAGAAACACTGGCGAAAAAAATACTTTCTGCGCCGAAAAATAATTTAATCTAACCATGATCTCATTAACAGCTGTTAGCGGTTACCAGTCGGTATCAGTATTTCATGTGAAACGACTGATCGACGTATGGTATCAGAACGTTTATAAAATGTTTTGATTTTGAGTTATCGCATGTGGCACTTTTTACCCGCGGCACTTTTAGTCCCACCCTACCCTACAATAATATCTTTTACATATTAAATCATACTGTGAATTTTCTGCAAAACTCGTACATGTTACTCAAAAAATTGCACATACTTATGAATTTGTACAGACGAAGTATCTTAAATTATAAAATAACTAGAACTTTAGTTGGCACTTAGAATATTTGAGAAAATAAATAGTACACTACAATAGCGTTTTTGGAGCCTTTGAAGCTGCTGAGCAGCTCAATTTGGTGAGATGTTTTTAAGTGCTTTTGCATGGAAGAAGTACTGTTGCAGTAATTCAATTCCAGTTGATACTTCGAACAACGCACTTTCTTGTTTGACTTCGTAAAATACTGCCAAACTTCACTTGGCAGAGCCATCTATCTTGATTTAAACTCAAGAAAATGTACGAAATCAAGAAAAAAATCAAATGACACGATACAATCCACGCACGATAACACGAGATACACGACAAGTCAATACCAACGGCCAAAAACAGTCAAAATTCAAAAACAAAACACAAACTAAACAGAAGTATGGCGCATGGTATGACGCGACATGAAGACAGAGAGAGGCAAACTTATCGAAAAGTGAGAAAGTCGACACGATATGGCAGGAATCCATCCAATGAAAAACCTCCAATGAAATGATCGAAACATCCCAGTAACCAATAACAGATAACTTTTAAGAAAACGAAAATTTATTTTCTCTTAGCTCTGTGATTGGAATCGATTCCGAAGAATCGAAGAATCGATTCTTAGTAGGAATCGGAATCGACTTGGCCATCCCTATCGCAAATACGTTCGTGTGTTTAGGGCAACAGCGCATGTCTTGCTTAAAACTCATGAAATCTTAGGAAACAAAGCAAGAGGCGCCTGCGATATGCGTCTGATAAATAGTCCATGCGTTATACCACGAACTCTCTTGCGCTAAACCCCCGATTTATCTTTCCGTGATGGATCAGGAATCGCCGATTATCGAAATGTGTGTAAAAACTGCCTGCAACTTTGCTCAAATCTTTAAACACGTTTTTCTCGAAACTACTTTTTCCACCACGTTTGACATGATTTCTCAGGTTCTCTTGAACCGATTAACTTGAAATTTGGCGTGGACCTTCTTTATGTATCCCTTTATCGTCCGAACGAGGATTATCTAAAAATTTTGTTTTTTTACTATTTTTAAGAAATTTTAAATTTTGAAAAAAGGGCAAAAAATCACGTTTTTTTCAAACAGTCGCCATTTGGTGAAAAAATTTTTTTTTCTTTTTCCCTATTTCAGACGATAGCGACATTCTTACTGATAAAGAATCTTTCTTTTTTCGACAACCAGAAGGGTTGGAATCGTGTCAATACGGACGCTCCCTTTTTTACACCCCGCCGCCTGTAACTTGTTCAATTTTCGAATTTTTTTTTATCAATTTTTTTCCGTATTGTTGGATTATTAATAAATGTCCAGTAAAAAAGTGTACGGTAAAAATATTTTTAGTTTTTTTTTTATCGAATTTCAAAAAACACTCAATATTTGTACCTCTAGACTAGAATACCCCCTTAATGTAGAAACAATAAGTGATTTAAAGACATTTTTAAAGAATTTAAAAAAAGTTCATGATAATTTCAAGATTTTATAATATTACAATTTTTTTTAAGTATTTGAAGGGATTTTTAATGATATTAAAGAATTTTAAAGGGTTTAAAAAAGATTTCAAGTGATTTTAAGGAATTTAGAAGGGTTTCAAGAAATTTCAAGTGATTCTAGGGAATCTAAAAGGATTTCCAAAGAATGTAAGGATTTTCCATCTCTTTCACAAGATTAAAAAAATTATTAGATATCGTAAAGGACTTTAGGAGATATTAGTGAATTTTAAGAGTTTTAAAGAGATTTTAAAAAATTTAAGAGGGTTTCAAAAAATTTTAAGTGATTCGAGGGAATTTAAAACGATTTTAAAGTATTTTCCAAGATTTTAGAGATATCCAGATTTTCTAAAGGATTTCAGGAGAATTTGTAGCGATATAAATAGATTGCAAGTTATTTTAAAGAATGTTTAAAGAATTCAGGGGAGTTTAAAGATTTTAAAATAATTTACACATTTTGTTAAGTTTGTCAATGGATTTTAAATGATATTGATATTTATGTTGATATTTTTAAGTGATTGTAAAAGAACGTCCAAGAATTTAAGGATTTTCAAGAATTTTTACAAGATTTAAGGGCATGTATTACTTACCCGATCCCTACCTTACCGACATTTTATTCTCTGTAACGCTATGTCTACATTTATTGAGATACTACATTGAAAATTTCTATATTTGAAGCTAAAGCCTTAAGATACGTTTGTCTGGTCCTAAATATTGATTATTAAAAAAAAAAATTTTTTCAAAAAAATTGTTTTTATTTTTACAAAAATTTAAGACCAGACAAACATACATTAGCATATTTTCTTTAATTTTATAAATTTTCAATTTGATATCTTTATAAATGTAGACGTAGCGTTACAGAGAAAAAATATCGGTAAGGTAGGGATCGGGTAAGTAATACATGCCCTTAAAATGATTTTAGGGAATTTAGAGATATTTCAAGAGATTTAAAATATTTGTAAATATTGTAAGGGATTTTTAATCAAGTTCTAAAATGTCAAATGATTCTGAAAGAATATGAAAAAATTAAAAAATTTTCAATTTACCAGATATTTTAAATGATTTCAAAAGAAAGAAAGGAATTTCCACAGCTTTCACAAAATTTTCTTATTTTACAACTTTTGAACAAGTCAGCATATTTAGGCTCATAAACAGCGAAATTGATAACCAGTTACCGACCAACAAGAATATGCTAAAAACACATCGAAAAGATTATTTACTAAAAAGATATAAGATTTTTTGTATAAGAGGTGGCAAGAAAAATTTTTGAAAATGCAGTGTTCTGCAAAAAAATTCCCAGTTTTTTAATTTTAAATTAAAAAAAAAATTATCAATTATTTTATGGAAGGATACCGACTACTGGAAAAAAAATATACAGGGTGTTTCTTGAGTTATCTGCCAACGTGAAACTACAAATACAAGAGCAAAAACTAAATCGAAAACTCCCATAACAAATTGTTGAAAAAGTTGACTAATCAGAAGTACAATACTAGTTCTCACACATTCCACGTGTGGGTCACGGATATTAGATGGTCTAAATCGTGCTTCTGATTGATCAACTTTGTTGCTCTGTAGTTTGAAAACGACGCATTTTTCAACAATTTGTTATGGGAATTTTCGACTTAGTTTTTGCTCTAGTATTTGTAGTTTCACGTTAGCAGATAACTCGAGAAACACCCTGTATATCGATTCCATACGTTCAAAAAAGTAGAATTATGTAAAGGTATGAACTTGCTCAATTTTCAAACACTCTAATTTCTCCATGATAGGAAAATCCACATAAACAATTGCAAATCTCCATTATAAATATAAATATTTCTGAGTTTAATTATCGTGAAATGGAATAGTTATTCTCATGAATACAGCTAAAAGAAAGATAAAGACAATAATTTTATATTTAATAATCTGTAGATGGAAAAATGGACGGATTGAAAAAAATACAGGAGAATGAAATGGAAAAATAACAACTCGTAAACATTTTGATACACACGTTTTATTATTGACTAAAAAAGATAAATAACTGGAGCACATATGCAGCACGATTTCGATGTGCGTTCTAAGAACATCGGGTTGCGGCAGCGCCACGGTCGTATACACAGGTCCAGAATCTCTGGTGGTGGGAGGTGACTCGCGTTTTGAACAGGATTAGAGCTTCGAAAAGTGGCCACCAAGTAATCAAGTATAGAGCGTGATGATCGAAAAGTGTATGGTTTGTTTACATGCGTCGACACGTAACCTCTTTCAGTTTCTGTTAAAATTGTTCAAATATATCAAAAAATAGATTAGAAAAAATCCTGATGCATTTCTTTAACGGAAATAAATATATCTAATAACAGAATAAATGTATACGCCGTGATGTATACGACCGTGATCAGAACACACTTTTAGGTTAGTAAAGAAACCAAATAATTTTCGATCATCACGCTCTACTCTTGTGGCCACTTTTGGAAGCTCAAATCCTGTTCAAAACGCAAGTCATCGCTCCGCAATGCCCCCACCACCAGAGATTCTGGACCTGTGTATACGACCGTGGGCAGCGCATAAATTTGTTGTAAAATATCCTTTTCTAAAAAAGACATGGATTTCAGACAACTTCACATTGCATTACACATTTCACGTTACCTTTCAGCTAACTTCATGCGTAGTGCGCTAACCTTATTGGTCAATGCATATGGCGCGCGAATTTTAATTGTCATTTCAGTTTCTATAGACGAAACACGCGCACCCAAGCGCGCGGCCTAAGCTCGTGTCAATATAATCTAAAAATTTTCGTTCCGATGGAGAAATGCGTTAAAAGAATGAAAAAAATTTCTGTTCAACATCTTTTTCACTAAAGTAATCGTTCAATCGGTTCAATCACTTCTGTTTGTCGGAGGTTTTCTATTTCAAAAAACATTTTCAAATTGTAAATGTTTTATTATTATTTTATTTTATTATTTAGTGTGCCTTACGTAAAGTTTTTTCCCTTCGATCCTAAGTTCCGCGATCTAATTGCTTAGAAATACATTGACTTGTATAAACCGAGTCGGTCCCATCGACCGAAAGTAATAATTAATAATTTATTTTACCTTTAATAACTTCCAAAATTTTTGAGATATTTAAACGGTTCTTGCACCAAATTCTCAGAAATGACAGCCGGGTTTAGAGATATCTAGGAAAATTAAAATACAAAATACCCTTTTTGAGTAATAGACAAAAAACAATTTTATACATCAATATGTCTGCGGAAATTTTTATACATGTTCTTGACATCTTTTGAAATCAGTCGAACAGCCTTCGAAACCTTGAAATCAGTTGTACACTAAAAATTTTGAAGCCTTCGTATTAAAAGTCTAGACTCTCGTCGATGCCTAGTAACTAAAATAAAAATTTATTAGAGGGAAGTAAATGGCCATTTACTTCCCTCTAATACCGCGGTGATCCTGGTGTTATCAGTTGGGTGAAATCAGGTCGATAAATTTTTAGAATAGAGGAGAGAAGAATGGGAAAAAAAGGAAGAAAGTAAAGTTGTGCTGCTGTACGGTGACGTTTTCCATTTCCCAAGGAACTAATTTCGATCGCATAGCAGTAATTCGCGATAATTCGCAACCGAAATTGCATCGGTACACATAGAAAATATAACATACATATAACATAGAACGGGGGATTAGTTCAGGCTATTACCTGCACGGACTGCAGGCTTTGCAAGTTGCAAAGTGCAGAACAATTGCTGCAGGAGTACCAGGCAAGAGGATTGCTGAAACCATCGACATGCTTCGGGTGCTCGGATACGGAATGGAATGAATAAAGACTACCGCGGTTCGCGATCAATACTTCGTATGCAAGCACACGAGCCGAAGCAAAGCACGTGCTTCACAGCTGCTTTGTTTTTTCTTCTCCTAAAGCCTGAAGCCTGCAACCGCTCCGTGTGACTGAACCTCCAAGGAAACAGCTTAAGACGATCACTCCAAAACAAATTTCACCAAATAAATATGTATTTAAAATTCCATGAAATTCCGTAAAATCCATCGAATACCTTAAGGGCATGTGTTACTTACCATATGAGCCAATTTAAATAACCCCGTTTTTTTCCCACAATTTTTACTTTTTCAAAAAAATAATAGTGGACATCCGCCCGTGTTCGCATTCTTAACCGATGTCCACTATTATTTTTTTTGAAAAAGTAAAAATTGTGGAAAAAACGGGGTTATTTAAATTGGCTCATATGGTAAGTAACAAATGCCCTTAAATTAATTTTAAATTACTTAATATCCTGTACAATATCTTAAAATCTCTTTAACATCCTTTAAAATCTGGTGAAAGTCCTTTAAATTTCGTAAAATTACTTGATGTGCTTTAAAATTTCACAAACTATATTATATCCCTTGAAATTACTCAAAATACTATAAAATCTCATTAAATCTATTAAAACATCTTAACATCCAGTGAAATTTTGTAAAATTCCTAAAAATCTCTTAAAGGCTTCTCATATTACTTAAAATTCCAGAAAATATATATAGTCCAGGCAACTGGTACTTTTTTCCGTAATAATTCCCAGACGCAATTTTTTTTAAAAATAGCTTCTGAATGGGGTCCTGAATGACCCTTAAAAATGTGTGCCGTTGATCGATTGCCAAAGGGTGTTTTTTTTTAAAAAAGAATTTTCAAAAATCAAGTTTGCGTGGACGGACCATTTTCATTGTGTTGTACAAAAAAAAAGTTCAAATTAAAAAAGATAATGTGCAAAATTCTAAGAAAAACAGAAAAAAGCGATCCTTCCATCTCTAATAGGTTTCGAGTTACAGTCATTTTAAAAAACCACTTTTTTTCTGAATTTCGTCGAAAAATCACTAATTTTGCAACATTGTCTGTACCAACGAACCTAATGATTTTATGAAAAAATTTTTCTACGGATGAGTGAAATTTCATTCATTTATCATTGATTTGCCACAATGGGCAAAGTCTTGACCCTAATAGGTCAAAAGTTATGACCTCTCAAAGTGGGCCACTTTTGACCCATTTTTCCGGGCAATTTCCCTCTGCGGAGTTTTCTTGTAACAGGGTGTTCTATGGGAAAATTATGATAGTAATGCCAGAGAATGAAATAAAGTAAACAAAATTATACGTCTATTAAAAAAAAGGATCTTCTGGTGCCAGTAGTACGTGATTTATGATCTCTCAAAAATTCCCTTTTTTTTTTGCATTTTTTCACTAAAATTCGAAAAATTAGGACTTTCAAATATACCTCTTTTCTTTTTGATCTGCGGACGAAACGCAAAGGAAAGAAATTAAAATAGACTCAATTTTGCGTAAAATGAAAAAAAGAGGATATCTTAGCTCTAATAGGTCACGAGCTATGACCTTGGAAAGTGGACCTTTCTTACATATAATCATCTGAGTGCACCATGCGGGGCAAGTACAGCCATATTTAAACGTTTTAATGCAAATGAAGTATCTAGCTCTAAATGTAAGTAAAATACACATAATTTTTTATTAATAAACAATGAGTTTTTTTATAAAAAAAATTATATAAACGTCTTTTTTTAATAATTTGTTAAAAATTTTTCAGTAATTTTACGGTTAGAATGTTATTATAGTATATTTTGTCGAGGTAAGAGGATCGTGAAACATCAATTAGAATGAGTTATCTTAGAAATCACAAAAATAATACTTAATTTATTATCTAAATATAATTCAATATAAGGTTACGCCCATCTCAATTATTACGACAATGGTCCTTACACTTCAGATCATTAAATTCAAAAACAATTTAGTTATTAGAGTTTTGAAACTCAAAAAATTAATTTTATTAACATGCATGCTAACATAATTAATTTTTCAGAATAAAATTTTTTTTGTAAACAATGAAAATTTTATCATTAACAAAATATACTATTTCTATTTTTTTTTACTTTTAAACAAATTATTAATAAAAGATGTTTATATAATTTTTTTTATAAAAAACTCATTGTATATTAATAAAAAATTATGTATATTTTACTTACATTTAGAGCTAGATACTTCATTTGCATTAAAACATTAAAATATGGCTGTAATTGCCCCGCATGGTGCACTCAGATGATTATTTTTTCATTCTACGCAAAATTGAGTCTATTTTAATTTCTTTCCTCTGCGTTTCGCCCGCAGATCAAAAAGAAACGAGGTATATTTGAAAGTCCTAATTTTTCGAATTTTAGTGAAAAAATGCAAAAAAAAAAGGGAATTTTTGAGAGATCATAAATCACGTACTACTGGCATCAGAAGATCCTTTTTTTTTTAATAGACGTATAATTTTGTTTACTTTAATTCATTCTCTGGCATTACTATCATAATTTTCCCATAGAACACCCTGTTACAAGAAAACTCCGCAGAGGGAAATTGCCCGGAAAAATGGGTCAAAAGTGGCCCACTTTGAGAGGTCATAACTTTTGACCTATTAGGGTCAAGACTTTGCCCATTGCGGCAAATCAATGATAAATGAATGAAATTTCACTCATCCGTGGAAAAATTTTTTCATAAAATCATTAGGTTCGTTGGTACAGACAATGTTGCAAAAATTAGTGATTTTTCGACGAAATTCAGAAAAAAAAGTGGTTTTTTAAAATGACTGTAACTCGAAACCTATTAGAGATAGAAGGTTCGCTTTTTTTTTATTTTTCTTAGAATTTTGCACATTATCTTTTTTAATTTGAACTTTTTTTTTGTACAACACAATGGAACTGGTTCGTCCACGCAAACTTGATTTTTGAAAATTCTTTTAAAAAAAAAAAAAATACTCTTTGGCAATCGATCCACGGCACACATTTTTAAGGGTCATTCAGGATCCCATTCAGAAGCTATTTCCAAAAAAAATTGCGTCTGGGAATTATTACGGATAATAATGCTTTTTTATAACGTGCTGCCTGGACTAATAATCACATCCCTTAAGGAGGAACCATTGATACAGCTGAGATACTGCGCGATCGTTGTAGATCTCAGTCAACATTGGTTGATTCAAACGCCGCGCGAATGGTCTACTATTGCGTGAGTTTGCAATGTTGCCAGATTGCGATAGTCAATGGTCAGAAGCGCAAATTTCGTGATTAATTAATATTCTTTTTGCAGCACAATTTTGAAATACTTGTGTTTCGTTTAAAAAATTATCAACAACATCTTAATGGTGGTTACTTAAATATCACTCAATAAACAGCTTCAAAACGCTATCTCTCATAAGAAACAATGTTAAGTATGACGAAGTGAAAAACGTTAATAAGTTATTTATAAAGTACCCTGGGTTTCTGAAATTTAAACTGAGTACTTTTGGTGATCATATTTAGGTATCGTGAAAGTTTGATTGAAATGGTAATGAAAATTCTTCTACCGATGGTACCTCCTTAAAATTACTTTATAATTCCATAAAATCTCATAATTCTGATTATAACTGATCTCTAAATTAGGGGTGGATCCAGAAACAATTCTTGGCGGGGGGAATTAATTTTTACCTAAAATTTAGAAATAATGTTTTTTGGCATAGTTTTTAGTGAATAGTTTAAAATAATAGTAAAAAAAATTGACCAGTTACTTGTTTATTTTAAATTTTTTTTCTGATATCGAAGGGCGAATTTCCTAATTTGATTTTTCTCACTCAACATTTTTTTCACTGTACTGAAGCTCTTGGAGGGGGACATTTCCCCCCCTGGATCCGCCACTGTGTGAATATTCGTATACATATACATATAATAAATAATTTATTAAAAATACGAGTATTAATACATTAAAAACTGATATGAAAAAACGCATGAAAAGTTTACTACAAGTAATCATTTTAATTTCTCGAATAATATTCACTAACCTTAGGTATATATGTTCAAATATTTTTTTGCTTCACTAATAATTTATTTTTCACATCAAAATAATTATTTTTATTATTTAAATTATTTTCTATATCTTTATATAACCTTTTTATTAGTAATCGGTTTGACAACGAAAATAGTAGACGTACAATAGTAATTTACGATACAAGTGCGTAAAACAGGTGATTATTACGAGTGCGAAGTTTGCAGCATTTGCCTACGGCTGGAAACTTCACACTCGTAATAATCACCTGTTTTACGGACGTGTGCCGTACACTATTTTTTGCAACATCCAACCGAAAAAGTTGCAGTAATATAATGAATTGTGTGCCTTAGGTTAATTGCTTACCACAGTTATCTGGTTGTGATTAAAGGCACCAATTTGCGAAAAATGTGTAAAATTGTCACCTGTGCGTAAAACGTATACTTTACACACACCTGTGACGTCAGCGTGCGTAAAGAAAGTACGGTGACGTTACTGAGCTGTAAAGACCTACTTTACACATAACTTAGGGCCACATAAAGTGCAACTTTCGAGGTGGGTGTTGCAAAAAATAACATAAGGAGTATGCACCCCGTAAACCCAAATGGCCACGTGTTTTCCGAAATTTATAAAATTTAGTAGAACTAGCGCTCCTTGTGGGAAAGTATTGAAAAATTCTCCTATTGGTCAAAATTGTAACATTTTTACCAATGGGAGAATTTCTCAATCTTTTTCCACAAGGGGTGCTAGTTCCACTAAATTCCATAAATGTCGGAAAGCACGCGGCCACGCGCTCTGGGAGATGTAGCCCCCTTGTAATAATAATAATAATAATAATAATTTTTTTTTTTGAGAGGAGGTGAGAATGCAGTTTACGTACAGTGTGTGGGGCTCGGCCTATAGACGGCAATGCCCACTAAACTCCTCTTTAACCCCGGAAGACCACCCCGGCATCACTTTCGCATTACATCAGGGTGGGTCCGTATACTGCGCCTCCTGGTTTTATCCAATTAGGGTACTGGTTGTAGGTTTTCCTCGATCTTCTTTTGGCGCAATATTGTCTCTACGTATACAGAGATTGCTTCCCAGGCCTCTTCGTTTTCCAGCATGACATCTACAATATTCTCTGGTGTCAGGTGCCCTAGTTCCGTCTCTAACCTGAACCTTGGGGCGGCCCAGCGATCGCACCGGAATAATAATAATAATTATTATTATTATTATAATTATAATAATTATAAATTATTACTAATTATGCTAAAAAAATTAACTAATTCACTGAATAAGTAATGGTTGATTAATTTGAGATTAATCATCTTACAAAATTGTAGGAATGATAGCGGCTTACATCTGATGATAATAACGATATAATAATGCTATTCTTTCTTTGGGGTGAGAATCGCTAATTCCGAATAACATTTTTGTGGAGGCCATGGGTGAATGAGGGTGATTCTTGGGAAGTAGGTCGTCGCCGTAGTTTCGTGGCAGACGACGTCGATGTTGTCGTTGTCGGCAAAAGCCGTCCCGATGCCGCTGCATAGGTGGAGCAAAGTTAGGCTCGAGTGTGTGGAAAAGTTGCCTGTCGATCGGTTCTCGACCTCTCCCACTTGTTCCGCGTTCCTTGCCTTGCCATTCACTTATTCGCCTTCCTTCTTTCATTCTACTGCCCCGTTCACGACGACGAGCCTCGGCCTCCATGTGCTTGACCTCTTCATCCCCCCACCCTCAATACACGAGCGCACATAGTCCAAAACAATGACTTGTGACTTTTTTTTTCAACGACCTCAAAGTGCATTCCGAGGCATTTTAATCCGTATAGTTTAGGTTTTACTAGAAGAGACCATGATTTCCGTTTACCATTTTCTTTTAATATTTTCCCTTGCCATTTCCCTTTATTCTTTCCCAGCCCCCTGCAACGACTGTATGTTAACGTTAGTTCACTAGTACGCTCAAGTGAAGCGCGGAGAGCAGATGGCGCTGGGAGTCTTTCCAGCCTGTTTTTTCATAACAAGCATGGGCAAAATTAGTTAGAAATTAATTTAATTGATTTTATTCGTCATGACAATCGGTTTTATGCATCTCATAACTGAAGCTTCATATTTTTTAAACATTAGAGTAATTTTAAGTAAAAAAATATCATCAAAAACTTTTTTTTTATCAAAAAAATTTTTTTCAACTCAAGAAATAAAATTAAACGTATAATTATACTGATTTTTATTGTTGCATTCCAAATTAGTATATAAAAATTATACACATACAAAATATTTTTGCAAAAAATAAGTTTGAAAAAAAGCATGGAGAGTCAATTAATATATATTTTTTATTACATAGTTACAAAAAATAAGACAAAACTGATAAAACATTTTTTTAATAATAATATTGTGAAATTATATTTCATAAACAAAATTACTGTTATGAAATATACAATTTGATTAAAAATTGAAATTAAATAAGATATTATAATTTTATATTGGGGTAAGGAATAGATTTAATGGGAAAGAAAATTAAAAGAAGAATAACGTCATATGATGGTATAAATAAGCAATTTATTAACGACAGTAACCCTAAAACAACAACAAAAGATTAATTTGAATAAATTTCGTAAACTAAAATAAAAGTATTTACACTTTTTAAAGTTTAAAACTTTAAGCCATTTAAACCTCAGCAACTCGGCTAAGTTTTTTTTTGAATAATATTTCGCTTTTTAGCTTTAATTTTGTTTTCTTTAGCAAACTGTCTCATTCTAAGCGATAAATAGTTCTTGATAACGAACACAAGAACGTCACAGCTGTGTTCAGCACATGGATATTTAAATGTTTGATTTACAATCAGGTCATTAATTATTATATCGAAACAGTTATTCAAACGGCCATGTTGTTTAAAAAGCGATTCCAAACTTTTAACTAAAGAAAATATTTTAATATTAGGATAAACAAGACTATTATCACTATGAG